>CM035109.1:6083230-6369213 GCA_020205505.1 Panax japonicus | reverse complement strand
CTATCTATATCTATATTCTATATATCTAATTATATCTAATAAAATACAAATGATTTTGAATTTTTCGTTCACTCAATAAATCATCTAGGACGTCCAAAGTTTAGGATAAATCTCACCATCCATCTATCTAATAAAATATAAATGATTTTGAATTTCTCGCTCACTCAATAAATCACATGAGTCGTCCAAAATTTAGAATAAATTCCAACGTTCATAGTGCCGGAGGCACGAGACTGTTGCTAGTAGTTTAATATTGAATGAAAAAAATTATTAAAATAATTATGTTTAAACCTATTTTAAATAAAAAATTAACTAATTTTTTTGCCATATAAATATAGTTCAGACACTCAAAGAGCCTCCCCGCCTGTTGTATTAGGCAATTGATTAAAGTTAATTTTATGTTAACCACTCCTCTACTTTTATAAATTTAGAGTCATCATTTTAAGGATATCGCGTTAAAAATTTACAAATAAAAATTTACAAAATTTATAATATGCATAATTTTCTTTAGCATTAGTGGTGGATGATGTCTTTTATTTTTTAATCTTATGGATGTTACAATAGGGTTAAATGCTTTTTCAATCATCGTACTATAGGTCAACTTATAGATGGATAACTGAATTTTTTTTTTCTTACAGTCAACTCCCTGTACTCGATTTTACTAACAAAAATTAAAAAAACCGTTAAGTCAAAGTTTGACTTAACAGAAATGTGACTTGGCAGCTGACTTGTCTTTAAAAGAAAGTATATGTGACAGTTAGTATGCGACGTGGCAGTGATAATGTGGATTTGAAGGAATTTTTTTATGAAAACATGAAAAAAAAATATTTTAAAGTTTAATATAAATTATAAAAATTAGCCAAAAAACAAGAAAATAAATAAATAAAAATAATTATTTTTAATAAAAAATTTAAAAAGCAGTTTTTTTATTAAAAAGAAATTAAAACGCATTTTTTTAATAAAAATAATTGTTTTTTATTTTTATTAAAAAAATTAAAAAGTAGATTTTTTTAATAAAAATAAAAAATGCAGTTTTTTTAATAAAAATAAAAAAAGGTAGTTTTTTTAATAAAAATAATTAAATGAAACTTCTTCTGTAACGAACCAGAAGCAATTTCATCATGTTCTGGCACATATAAAAAAGGAGTACCCTTTCATCTCAAGACACTATGGGGATTTAATCATCCCTAATATCAACCACGCATTATGCACAATCTTTACAGAAAACAATTGAATTAATGTATATATTGATTACATTAACCATCACAAAAAACTAGAATAAAGCCATTAAGTAGATGCCTTGTGAACCTGAGGTCTGGTTTGGCAAGCTGCAGCCATTAGAAGTAGGCGATTGGTGATTTCGGCGAAGGATGGCCTCACCATGGGATTAGGAGCCCAACACTGCTCCATTAACCTTTTCCAGTCAGAATCACAGTAACTTGGAATACCTGGCCTCAGTGTGTTATTCACAATTCCTCCTGAATGAGAATGAGAAATATCAACCACAACCTCTAGAGTTAAAAAACATAAGAATGGACTAAACGCGAGTCAAATTGCAACATAATAAATTACATATCCGGTTACCATGAAGTTAACTTCATGGTAAGTTGGTCAATTGATCAATATAGTGCTGACACGCAGAGAGATATCACCTCCCGGCCTGCGTGTCGACATTGTATTGGTCAATTGACCAAAGTTAACTTCATGTTAACCACTCCCCAAATTACTACTACCAGAATTACTGAATCTGCATTTCCAATAAAAAAATCCCTTGTCTAAAATATCTTATTGTAATTATTTAGAGATATCCATATATATAGGAACAGTAGGTCTCACTTATTGTAACCAAAGGCTCATCCATGATCATGAATAATTTCTTATCCATTACGAACCGATGTCAAGTCCAACTATAATTAAAGTTCTTTTGGAGAAACCCCAAACAATACCTAGGAACCAAGTATGGTGTTTCTAAGAGTACATCATTAACATATTCAATTAAGTGACGCCAATCAAATTTAAAAACCAAGCAACATAAGCTGGATATTTATCTTCCCCAATCTAAGATCTACAGTATGTTCTTACAAAATATTCGGAGGATAGAAAATTGTTCAAACACAATATTTCAGAAAATTTCCAGTATCTCTGGACCACTATCTTACATTTTACCGCAGCATATATGTTTCAAACTTCTGCCTCCATCTAAAAGTCTAGAAGAAAAAAAACAAAAAACCTTTAACTAAAGCTATTAAAGAAGTCTACATTGGGTACACTAGGAGCACAGAACATTCATGCCTGCCTGCCAAACCTGAACTAGGCTTTGCAATGGTGGGCCAATAACAATCACCAACGCAAACAAATTATACCAGATTAAGTAACTGACACTGGTTTTTGGGGTCGGCAATATTAGCATCTGACTTGGAATTACCATGTGTAGTTTTCCATCACTACAGTCTTCTGTGAATATTCGCTAGCCACTTGAGTAGTCTCAAAGAGAACCAATTATTTTATGGTTCATTGATTTTAACTGAAAGTCTTCAAACACCTAACCAAATTCCATTTTAACCTACTCCAAAAGTAGATCAGGACAAGAAAGCGCACCTATGATTGCACCATAGTGCATGTTTGCATAAGGCTCCTCACCAGTGAGAATCTCCCATAAGACAATACCAAAAGAGAACACATCAACCTGTTTAAACATGAAAGGAAAACATAAGCAGGGTGGGGAAGTTCACAAGATGAATCAGGAAAGTAAGAAAAATGGGGACTTTGTATCCTGCATATTTCTATTGAATTATAATGCTTCCTTTCCCTTCTTTATTGAAAAGCAAACACAATGACTGGCTTGTTATGACCCAACCCGAAAAATTAACAAAGACGTGTTGTTCTAAAACTTCTCTATAGCAGTGGAGAAAAGAAGGGAAAAAAACTTCTGCAAAATTCTTTCTTTTTTATTCTTTACATTTTTTTGGGGAGAGGGGTTGCTTGTAGGGGTGAAAATTATCCCGAGTCAATTCAAACAATACCTTGCTCAGATTCTACTCGATTTTTTTTAAGGTATTTGGATTCAAATAAAATTTTGCAATCTTTGATCAGATTCGAATTTGACTCATTTTTTATACTTGAGTTACTCGACTTGTTTTTTAATCGAACTACTCGAGAGTATTTGAGACATACATGAATTAGAACTAGATCATTTATATTATGATAATGTATATAAAATTAACTCAGTCAAGTAGTTGAAATAATTAAAATTTGAACACTTCAAATTAAATCTCTAGCCTTGTAAAAAAAATTAATGATCACTCATGAAACAGAACTACTTCCAATTCTAAAAGTATGTGGAGAATTTAATTGTTAAATAATATATATTAAATAAATGGAGTATACTCGATACTCTATACGAGTAAGGATTAACAAACTTGTATCGAGTATGTATCAGTGAGGTAAGGAAAATTCAATACTCTAAATGAGCGAACAATGGGCGACTCATATTCGACTCGTATAAATGTCCGAGTATTAAAATGAATTCAACTCATTTAAGTATCGAATCCGAGTCTCGCTCTGAATTTCAAACTGATTCATTTTCAGCCCTAGTTGCTTGTCCAAATGAAATAATGGATTATATAGAGGGATTTATGATTACCAAGACACTTTGAAAACCTAAACCACCTCTCCATCTCAGATGTCAAGAAATTCATATCAATTCTTCATGGGAAGTGTTATTTTGCACAAGTACTTTTTGATATTTCCACAAGGACCCTTTTACATGAATAGTAAATAGGCCCCACTCTCACTTTAGAGAGGACTAGTGGAAATATCAATTCCCTTCTTCATTGCTTATCTGTTATTCCAGTTATCAACACAGGCTAACAAACATATTTATACATGTACATACAACACACCTTCTCAGAAACCTTATTGCTACTTCCATTCAGCAGCTCTGGAGCCATCCAAGGTAGGGTTCCCCTAACTCCACCCGAAACCAATGTGTTTCTCTTAATTTTTGATAGGCCAAAATCAGCTACCTGAAAAGGAGGAATACTATAATGAAAATATATCATATGACTTGAAGCATGCTTTGTCTTAATAACAAAATCTCCTACAGATAAACTTAACAAAAATATAATATATATATATATACAATTGGAGAAAGCAATATTCATTGGAGGGAGTAATTTGAAAATCCATCAGCATAAGTAATACCTTGCAAATGGGCCGAGAAGGGTCTTTCAAGTTCACCAGTAAATTGTCACATTTCAAATCAAAATGCACAATGTTTTTCGAATGCAAATACTCCATACCAAAGGCTGCATCCATGGCAATTATGAGTTTCTTCCGATGATCAAGATGCCTGAAAAGTGAAACCAAAAGGATGAAGAAAAATATAAAAGTGGCCACGTTTTGTTATTTGGGTTGGAGGTTATGCTTAGGGGAGTAAGTAAGAAAAACAAGCTAAAAATGAATTGTACTTGGAAGTATTCAGACTTATTTATTAACAAAATATGAAGAACCACGGACTTTCAGATAGCAGATTTGAAATTGAAAGCTTGATTCTTTCTCAAACTAGCAGCTTTGCTATTATGATTTGTGGCACATTTAGCTTGGAACACGAGCAAAAGGATTAGAAATCTAACTTGAGAATGATAGGTGGAAGTTTACCTTTCTTTGCGAAGTAAAACATGCCTTAGAGAACCATCTACCATGAACTCTGCAACAGTAGCTAATGTTCCCCCTGGACCATCTTGCACCACACCATAAAATGCTACCACATTTGGATGGTGAAGTTTTGACAGAATTTCAGCTTCCCGCCAGAACTCTATGGTCTAAAATAGCAACAGTATCAATTGTAATGTAAAGTTTAAAATTTTAAAAAAAAAGAAAAACTCAGACATGCATGCCCAAAATCACACCAAATCACTCCTTCACATGAACAACCAATGGGCGAAAGAGAATCAAAAGAAATACCAGCCCATATTTTGGTAATTAGATATCAATCAACTTCTTATTGGAGCAACAAATGTTAAGTGATGTTATCCTTTTCCATCAAATTTCTTCTAGTCAATTGCTATTACTTGTTCAAATAGTGAAGAAATTTTTTCAGTGCGCAAGTCTTATAAAATGGGAAGAAAAAATATACCAATCTCTCTTGCTCTGATGATCGACCTGCAAAGCAGCTCTTCTTTATCCGCTTAATGGCAACATCTGATCCTCTCCATTTTCCATGATAAACTGTTCCAAAAGTGCCAGAACCAAGTTCCCTTAGTTCTTCAAGATCTTCATTCTTTATGATCTGTATAATCAACCACATGCGTAACTTAAATGGGTTTTCTTTCTCGCTTCATACAATTAAACTGATATCAAACAATAAACCTAAAACTATTGAAACTAATTGATCAGACCAGACTTGAAGTAGACAAGAGAGACCGTGCAGGTAAAGCAGTTACCAATAGTTGACCACAACAACTGAGTCCTTCTGAAATTCCTTGAAATACAAAAGGCAAGAAGACAAAGGACGAATTTGCATTACTAAACACTTTCTAAGAATGAAAGTAGTCGTGCTAGTAGCACCTAAGATTAGCTTTGCGATGTTTCCAGAAAAATGAAACAATATTGACTCGGTTCAACTCTAGCACCTAATCAAGCAAAACAACTTCGCTACAAAACCAATGTTCTAAAAGGCGCTAGGCGGGAGGCGGGAGGCCCTAGCGCCTCAGGGACCTAGGCGGGGCCTAGGTGAAATTTTTATTGTAAGACAATTTTAATATTTTATCTTACATTTATCCAAACAAAAATAATATAAAGCAAAACAATCTATAATAATGATAATAAATGTCTTTGCTTAAAGTTCAAACACATATCCATATTGCTAATGTCAAAGTTCAAACACAAGCATGCAATTGTTCAAAGTTCAAACATATTTTTAACATATTAGTTTTATTCATAAACAAGATTGCTATTAAATAATAAAATTTAAAATTTCAAGAATTTAATTCAATATTAAAACTTAAGAAACTAAACATAAATTTAAGAATTATATTGAATTAAACTAAATATTACAAATGTATCATCATTTATATAATTTGAAGTTGGTACAAGTTCAAAAAATTACAACTATAATAAAATTATCCATTTTGACTTGATATTGTTCATTTTTTGTTGTGATTTGATATGCTATAACCTGTATTATGAATATGATAAATCATTAGAAAAATAAATATATCAAGATTTGGTTTGAGTAGTTATTAAAACAAAAAAAAACCTCTCCGCCTAGACCACATATAGGCACCGCCTAATTTCTTGGAGAGATTTTTTTGTCGCCTTGGGCCTAAGTGAGGCACCAGGGGGGCCTAGCGTCTAAGTGAACCGCCAAGTGGGCCTAGGGCCTAGGCGAGGCGCCAAGGGGGGCCTAGGCGAGGCGCCAAGGGGGGCCTAGCGCCTAGGCGGGGATTTTTAAAACACTGTACAAAACTAACATTTTCAGCATTAACTGCTTAGTTCTTAAATCCAAGGAAGAGATGCGTTGACTAGTAACATAGCATGCATGTAATCAATCACCTACTATCAGAAGGATGGATAACTCGGCAAAGGAACTTCTGTTAATGTACAACTAGTATTTAGCAAAATGTACAACTAGCATTTAGCATTAATCCCTTACAAAAGTACTGAAGCTCTAATATTTTTTACCCATTTTCTGATTAATAACTGAAGCCCAAATATATACACACACAAATGGTTCATGGAAAGGTTGCGTATAATTGTCCGACACATGTTACTAGTGCAATCAGGCACAATACCTGCAAAGAAGAGATATCAATATCACCAAAAGAAGGATCCAGAGGAGTTAAGCCAATGTTTCTGATCCCATCCTGCAAGCAACTAAGCGATTAGGAGTGGTACTGCAAAAATGCATGTATCCAGGAAAAGAGATTCTAAATTAAACCACCATTAAGAAAATGTACCTCATACTCAGAGTCTGGTATTCTTATAGTCTCCACTAAGTCATCAAAGTGCAAAACGTCACTGCCTTTCACCAGGGAAGGATTATAATCAGAACGCAAAGCTATGGTGGAAGCTCCAATTGTACCGGTTAATTCACTATGATCATTTTCACCAAAATTAATTTGGGAATCTATCTGGCTTGAAGAAATTCCACCTCTCACTAATGGAGAAAGTTTATAAGCTTCAGAAGCTTCTTCTTCTTCAATGTTTGGGAGTCTAGAGGAAAAACCAAGATGATCTTGGTCAATAAGTGAAATATCCTTTTGACCAAACTCATCTCGTGCCAATTTCTGGAAAAACGACCAGTGTTTAGGCTCATGATTGGCTATGTTCAAGCTTAAAGCTCCATCTTTCTGCAGGGGAATACCAGAAGAATCCTCGGAAACCGTAGCTTTTGAGAATATATCAGACAGGAAATCACGAGGGAATCGGTCATTGATATCAATAGAGATGTCTCCCCGCTCTGGTCTGGACACACTAGCAGAGGTATCTCCCCAAGTAACATTTCTAGTTGAGCTCTCTGCCCAAACTAAAGGTTGAGAATTTCCTTGAGTGTCATTAGTAGTGAAATCACTTCCATCCCTGTCACCCCAAGGAAAGTCTGGAAGACTAGATGCAGGATCCTCATGATGGCTATCTTCTGTAGTTTCATCAACCAGGGAACTGTTTATGTTATCTTTGCTAGAAGTTTTTTCATAGCCAGGCTTAAGAGCCAGACTTTCAGTTACATTATCTTTGTTGTTCACATGTGCTGCCTCCTTTAATTTCTGAACTTTTGCAACGCTATTATCACTTATTCGAGGATCTTTATGCTTTGCACTTGAGAGGGGCTGCTCAATCTGGGGTGCCAATTTTTCCTTGTGCGAGTTTTCAACAGATTCTTTCATAGAATCCTGTTGAGCAATATCAGAACGAGAATGAGTTACAAGAAACTGAGAACCAAGTGAATCATCCGACTTGGTTAAACGGTTTAGCAACTCTGCCTGCTCTCGAGGATATCGCTCAGAGCGGAAGAGACTCTGAGGAGGTACAGGTGGCTCAAGATAGCTTAAATCAATCAGATCAGACTCTGAGTTGGCATGTTCAGGAGCACCAATACTACTAGATACGTTGGCATGTTCAGGAGCACCAATACTACTAGATGCATTGGCATGTTCAGGAGCACTAATACTATTAGATGTGTTGGCATGTTCAGGAGAACTAATACTATTAGATGCGTTGGCATGTTCAGAAGTACCAATACTACTAGATTTGTACAACTCTTTGTCATTTGACTTGATAACTTTTGTGGGATTAATCACATCAAGAGGTGCCACAGATTCCAGGTGCCTGCCCTCATTCTTTGAAGGTTTTGAAGATGATTTTCTCTCAACAGGTGGTATGACAGCTGATACTTCTTCAACAGGAAAACAATCAACATCATTTCCCATGGGTTGAGTAATTTCCTGTTCATTCTGTTGCTTACTGAAACCCTCACCTTTCAGTTTCGCCTCTGCTTCATGCATTTTTAAATCATGTACGCCTACATTACCAGATGGCTGCCCATCTGTCAAACCTCCTCCTTGAGTCACAAGTGCATGAAAAGGCAGTGGAGTAGAACTATCTCCAAAAGGTGTGTAATTAGAGCTGCGCAGTTCAGAACCAGATTGCAAGCTGTTCTGAGCTTCTCCATGCATCTGACCTTGATAAAATTGTGAGTGGGTTTCACGAGCACCGGAAGAACTTGGTAGAATTGGTTCAGAAAATTGAGTTGCTGACGACGGGGCATTAAAGTTGGTCAAAAGTGAAGGACTAATTCCAACGAATTCGCTTCCAACTCTACTTGTGTCCTTCTCAACATTCTGCCCATCTAGCTCATCTAAATTATTTGCTGAAGAGCTAGCTAGACCATGCATATTTGAGTCCCTTCTTGATCCCATATCCATTCCATTAACAGCAACTACATACTGAACTTCAGAATCACCACCGGAATTGGCCAAACCAAAATGAGTATCATCTAAATCGCTCATTGAGAATAGAAACATCCTAAGCTTCTTTGATCCTTCTCCATCTCCCAGTACATTACACTCCTCCATCATATTCTGTAAATCCTCATCCGAAGTTACAGAAACTAAAGCATCAAGATCCTCCCCAGGAAGCTGATATTTGATTGTATGAGTGTAGATATAGATTGCTGTACTTCTCAACCATATCTCCTGCCAAGAGATGTCCTTCCTAATACGAATAATGCGTGTTTCTCCTCCAACATATCTGAGCTTTCCATCTCTTGGCCGAGGTAGAATTTTACCACCAAAGCTGCAGAGAATCTTAATTTTCGTTGATGAGCCATCAGATGCTCCAGAAGAGGCATACTCCTGAATAATTGTTCGGTTACTGTTGTAGCCTGATGAAGTACGTGGTACTGATGGCACAGACCCATAGTTACTTTTTTCTTCATACAAAGAAGAGTTCTTCCGCTCGAACTCTTTCGAGTCCTTCTCTACAACGGTAAACATGGAAATATCTGACCCACTTTCAGACCCAGTATGAGTGATCCCTAAAATGCCTTTTAACTCTAAGTAGCTTGTTGTAAGACTAGGATCACCAGCAGCAAATGGAGCAAATGGCTTCCTTGGATTCACCCGATCACGCATAAATTCAAGAGCAAACTCCTCACCTGTCTGTATAGAGAAATTATGTACAGGTTTGGCTTCTTGAAAATTGAGCTCCGAAGGTCTCACATTGGAATTTATGCGACCTGTTGGGTCCACCATAAATCCCTGAGATGTATGTCCAAGTTCTTCATTCTCAGGTTCTTTGTTATTGTATGGAACATGATTATAGTTTTTTGAGTGTTCCATCACACAACAGCTAGTTTTCCACTCCCTCAGACCACTTCAGTGGGGGCAGATGTCGATACCGCAATACCATGAGTATGGGATGAAAGCCATATGGAGAAAACACATTTCCAAAGGTATCAATCAGGCTAAAAGGTGTATCCTGTAGTTATAAACATAGTTACTAGTGACACAATGGATGCACAGCTATTGTAAGAGAACCAAAATAAAATTTTAAGCTTGTGACGAGATTCAACTACTCAGACTGAAATGTCAACTTCAGCAAGTTCAGGACAATAAAATCATCGACTCTGAATATCGATATCAGCAGACCTTGAGGAATGAGGATTGTCAGTTTAACTGCACTCTTTAAATATGCCAAGAACCTTGAAAAGCATATGCATCTGACAACATAAACACCATAAAAAACAAAATTAGACACATGTAACGAAGTTCAAGAAAAGTGAAGACAAACATAGAAGCTCTGAATGATTTTTCCTAATATTTTTCATTTGTTAAGGAATTTTTTTCTTTATCTTTTATCAGATTTTTTTTCCGAATGTGTGAGCATGTGTGTATGTTCTTATGTGTTGTTTGTATGTGAGGGTATGCATGTGTTGAGAGAAACAGATAGTGAGTTTCAACACAAACTCTTGAAGTTAATAAATGGGGATATAACATCTAGCGTGTCGCTCAAGATAAGTTATCTAGATGATCATGCAAAACGACATCGTTTAAATTAGTGGGTGGCACCTTTGTAAATATGTTGATATTCAACAAATCAAATGCAAATATGTACAGATGTGTCATTCATTAATCTAAACTACGTCGTTTGCATGATCCTCTCTAGAGCGACACACTATATGTTACTTTCCCTAAATTATACACACACACACACACACATATATATATATGTATATACTTTCCCACCAAAATTAAATGTAAATCTTCCGATTCTGGATTCCCCAAATTAAATGAGCCTGTTATTTTGACAGAAAACTGTTGAAAAGATCATTTATGCTGAAGTTATTACTGCTGATAAGTGATTTCTAAAATAAGTAGGGAGGCTTTTAAGTATTAGCTTAAAATAATTGGATATCAAATAATTCTAAGAAATTATGCATTGCCAAAACAAATGGTGAAAAATAAATATATCATTTAGGGGTACTAATGGTATTATTATAACTTTATGGTGTAAAAGAGTCTAAATTAAATAAATAAAATAAGTAACTTTGCCTTGGGTCAGTCGGATTATTGCTTATTTTCAACTTTTTTACCCCAATAAGCAAACAGCTCAAAATCACTTTTCTGCTAAAAATAAGCAATAACAAAACAAAATTTTGAAACAGACAAGCCCCGTGTCAAAGTTGCACCATCAAGTCTAATATGCTACAAAATTAATACTTTAAACTTCTAGTACTACACTAATTTAACAGCAAAGGAGGAGAACAATAGACACAACATGAGAGTATATGGTATAAAGAACCTCCTGTCCGAGAATGAGCTCATTCTGACTTAAATTGAGCAAGTTATGACCATTTTAATATTTAGATTTTTCCGACAAAAAACGTTATAACTGGAGTTCTATAACTCCGATGATCATGAAATTTAAACTGGAAGCTCACGTTAACATACTGATTTCTTCATCAGACAAAAACATGAACTATTTACCGCTGCTTGATTAATCGATAAGATTTCATCAATAAGCAAAAGATCGCAGCAAAAACCAAAACACGAAATACAGCAGATCTACAGCAGTAATGATCCAATAACTTCACAAAAACCATAATTAGATCAAAACAGATGAATTTCAAAAGGAATTTCTGAAAAACTTACTTGAAAATCGGTACTCAATCCGAATAACAGCTCTTCAACTATATTAATTCAATTAACTTAGCAGTATGAGAGCTGAAATACAAAAAGATTTGCCCCTTTCTGATTCTATTTGTCTCCTGTTTCGTCTTTTTGTTGATTAATTTCCACACAAATCGCTACTTTTTTTATGCCTCTCTGGTTTGTGCCGATAGTAAAAATATATTTTAAGCGCATCTACGTTTAGTCAAACAGTAGTCATTTCGAAAGTCTATTTTACCCCTAATCGTCTTCAAAATTTACCAAATTGCCACAATATTTATTTGACTTATAAAACCCTCCGCTTAAAGGATTTGTAATAAAGTCGAAAGGAAAAGTTAGGGATCTTTTCGTCACCTTATTTATGATGACGAAGAAATGACTTAATTATGCGTCTATTTGTAATATTTAAATTATTAAAAGACTCCCACCGTTTTTAAAAAGATGACTAAGGTCGACATTTTTTTTATTTCAAAAAAAATGAAATAAATTATATAAAGTGAGGATAAATATGTCATTTAATAGGATATGTTACTATAAAAAAATAAAATACTCATTATTTTATATTATCTTGTAGGCCACGATAAATTTTAAAAAAATTATTATATTTTTTATATTTTTATTTTTCTTAATATGTATAAAAAAAATTGTTCACCGAAGGAGGACTATATGTTTGTCATACTTATTTGGCTAAACAGTCATTTTGGTCCCTGTACTCTACAATTAGTTTCAATTTCATCCACGTACAATTTTTTTCTTCATAATAGTCCTTGACTCTAAAATAAAAGAATAATTTAGTCATTTTTTAACTTAAATAATGACCTCACTTTTCTTTTTTCTTTTTTAAAATATGCCAACATTTATTCTAATAATCTAAGTGGGAATTGCTAATGGAAAAATTAGTAATTTGACAAATTGTGTATAATTTTTTCTGCGTACAAATTTAATTGAAAAAAAAAAGAAAATGAAAATTCTTAATAAGTGGCATTTTTTTTGAATGTTTAGTACTAAGTATCTAAATTTATTTATTGGGATATTTAATGTAATAAATATAAAATTGAGTAGTAATTCTTGTTATGTTGTTCTTTATCGAATAAATTATGTTTCTTAATTTACTCTTGTGCATGTAATCTCATGTTTATTATTTTATTTTTTGGACATTCATGTTTTATTGTTTATAATATCATTTTTTCTGGGTGTTCATCATTTATAACGTCGTTATTTTGCCTTATCATTGGCCATTGGGTGTTAAGATCACTTAACTATTAAAAGCAAAATAAATTAAAATTTTATACTTATTGTTTGTACAAATGCAAATTCTCAAGAATTTTTGGAAATGTAAAAAATAATTAGCCTTATTGTACATTTTAGAGAGTATGAACGTCATAAAAAATCTAAACAATGAGAAACAAAGACATGGTTAAGTTATGGAGAAAATGGGTATAAATTTATAAATATATTACTTGGGGGGGGGGAGATAAAGTTTAAAAATCACTTAATAAATAAATAAAAATTAATAAAAGGACTTGTTTATCCTTACTAAAAAAAGATTTATCTATGTTGACACTTATTTATACTTTTTTTAAAAAGTTACATCATCATTCTTTTAAGCTTAAATATAATTTATTATCATAAACTATTGACATTTTTTCACTTCGGTGATTGACTTTTTAATTTTTTTAATTAAGTCATTAAACTCAAATTTTTTCACTTTGGTTCAATTAAATTTGCGAAAATATGGCATGTAAAAGTTGATGTATTAAAAGAACACTCAAATTAAATATAAATTACTTGATCTTTTTTCACTTCGGTGATTGACCTGTTATTTTTTTCAATCAGATCATTAAACTATTAAATTTTTTTTTTGTTCAATTAAACTTATCACGTCATAAATTGATGACGTAGCTTGAACACGTGACATGTAAAAGTTGATGTGTTAAAGTATAATAGCAAAAAAATATTTTAAATTTTGAAAGTTAAAACATTAATATAAGACCCAAAAATCCCCAAATAAAATAAAATTTTAAAGTTTATACATTCACTTTCTACTTGAGTCTTGATCATAGTAATAAAAAAAATAGTCACATATAATGCAATATGCCTAAAAATTGATTAACAAGTTAAATATGTGGTTACTTACATTTATGCAAGTGTTACCAATATTTGGGTGTCCCTCCCCCCTCCCCCCTCCCCCTCCCCCTCCCCCTTGTTTTATTTATTGCTCCATGTGAAGTACAATAGACAAGACAAATTATGCAAGAAAGTTGGTAAAAATTTACCAAAAAATAAATATGTTAAGTATAATGCATGTTTTTAGATTTGGTGATGATATGTATAATTAATGAATATTTGTAATTAGTAGTTTTTGCACAATTAATAAAATAAATTTGGTGTAAAATGAATTGGTTTAGATATCAAACTTTCATCTATTTCGTAAAGTAAACCTGATGTATAAAATTTAAGTCTAAAGTCAATGGTAAAGCAAATAGTTGGAGATCGTAGAACTTATTAATCATAGTTCTCAAGATCGTAGATAATCGTAGAGATTGCTGCTTATAAGTTTGAAGATCGTAGAGCTTCAATTATCAGTACTCTAAGTTTATTGAATTTTCAAGTTGTGACGCCCCCAAAATTAGGTATACATCACACATCTTGGGTCGCCAGATACATGGTACAGAATTTAAATACAACTGTCGTGTACAATACGACAAAACATAAACTGTGAGTTTTAATACAAATATTATCTACTAGAAATTATACAAACTCAAAAGGAGTCCTTGTAAGACCCCAACTTATTATAAATAAAATTGAATTTTCCTTTATTCATTATTCTAAATTAATAAGGGTTAATTTGATATAATACTTTGGTTATGGGTGAAATGTGAAATTTTTTACAAAATAAACAAGTGGTTATAAAATAAACATTGTTGTCCGGGAATATTCATTTGGTCGTGGAATATTCTTTTTGTCGGGAATATTTGTACGACGGCGCAGTCAATTGTGGGCCCCATAACGGAAAACGGTTGGATGAAAGAAAACGACAAAGATTGAGTTTTATAAATAACGGCGTAAATTATTACCGTTAACACTGTTGGGTTACCTGGTGGTTAAAATACAGTAATACGCGTGGTTGTACAGTAGCACACGGTATTGCACAGTATTGTTGAATTATTAATTCGTAAGTAAGAAGGCACTACTCAATAATTGTTACAGTAGTTACTGTTCATTATTATATTATATTGATTCAATAATTGTTGCATTGTTAGTTTATATTATTATTGTTTCAATAATTGTCACTGCACAGTATTTCTCATTATCAAATCAATAATTCATATTATTTAAATAATATTATCAGATAACATTATTGGCAATGTCTAGAAAGTTCTGTCTAAGGAGAGGTTTGGTCACCTAATGGCGCGCCAGTAAGGAGAAATCCTTATTGAAAAGCCCCCTCTTTCCTGGGAACGGTCTGGTTGTCATAATTGTGATTCTGTAATATTATTTAAGAATAATTAATTATTGATTCATATGATAAGGAAATATTTATTTGATATGGATATAATTGATGAATATATTATTTTATGTGGATATAATTGAAGGAATTAATGCTGAGGTGTTTTATCAGTATTTTGTCGGACTGGAAGAATTAAAAATCATCCATTTGTGGATTTTGGATAATTTCAGTTTGGAATTTAGAAAAATTTTCTTCTGTAAAATTGTAGAGAATTGAAATTCCTATAAAAAGTTGCGAGATTCAAATTTTTTAACAAAGGGGCTATTTATTGTGAATTATTGAAGTTCCGGGGTTCCAAAATAATTGATTTTTGAAAGTTTAATTATTTTTTTTATTTCAAAAACGTTTTTTTTTATTTTTTTCTAGAAGGTTGGCATGTGGGAATTACTAAAATCAGATTCCTTGGTGGTGGGCTTGAATATTTGGTAAATATTAATATTTTATTAATTTAGTCTTCTTTGGCGTTCTAGCATTTTTCTATAAATAGAGGACTAAGTTAGAATTGAAAATCTGTAAGATCCCAAATAATTAATAAATGAAATTTAATTTTCTCTAATTATTATTTTGAAATAGTAAGGGTTGATGTGATTAATGTGGATAGTTATGTGTAAAATACGCAAATATTTCAAAATAAGCAAGTGGTTATAAAATATTCATTGTTGTCGGGGAATATTCGTTTGGTCGTGGAATATTCTTGCTGTCGGGGAATATTTGTACGACGGCGCAGTCTTTTGTGGGCCCCATAACGGAAATCGATTGGATGAAGAAAACGACAAGTATAAGTTGTTTATAAAAAACGGCGTAGTTGTTACCGTTAATACTGCTGAAATACCCGGTGGTTAAAGCACAGTAATACGTGTTGTTGCACAGTAGCACACGGTATTGCACCAATTATTGATTCTTACGTAAGAAGGCACTACTCAATAATGGTTACAGTAATTACTGTTCAGTATTTTATTTTATTGATTCAATAATTGCTGCATTGATATTTTATATTACTGTTGTTTCAATAAATTATCATTACACAGTATTTTCCATTATCGAAGCAATAATTCATATTATCTGAATAATATTATTTGATAACATTATTGGTAATGTCTAGAAAGTTCTGTCTAAGGAGAGGTTTGGTCACCTAATTGCGCGCCAGTAAGGAGAAATTCTTATTGGAAAGGTCCCTCTTTCCTGGGAACGGCTTGATTGCCAATATTGTGATTCTGTAATATTATTTGTGAATAATTAATTATTGATTCATATGATGAGGAAAATATTGATTTTATGTGGATATAGATGAAAAAAAATTTTAATGTGACAATTGTTGAAAATTAATATTTTATCTTTTTCTGATAAAATAATTCATTTAAATATATTATTATATTTTAATAATATAATAATGATGATATTTTTACGATGAATGTGGGATATATGAGTATATGTGGAGGAGGAGTATTTTTGTTACCAAAAATATTTAAAACATGTTTTTCATGTTGGTGGACCCCATTTATTGACTGAAATTTGATTATAGCCTGTAAAATCGCCTGTTTGTTGATTTCGGTCAATTTCTGTTTGGAATTTGGAAAACTTTTCTTCTGCAAAGTTGTAGAGAATTGAATTTCTTTAAAAACTCGCGAGATTCAAATTTTCTGATAAAAGGACTATTTATTATGAATTATTGAAGTTCCGGAGTTCCGAAATAATTGATTTTTGGAAGTTTAAAATATTTTAAATATAAAAAACGTTTTTTTCATTTTTGAAACTCATTTAACATGTGATTAGGAGCTGAATTCAGTTGGCAAGTGTACGTATGAGGTTTTGGAAAATATATATTAATATTATATTAAATTTTCTGCTTTGGTGTTCTAAGCAATTTCCTATAAATAGGTGCTTAGGTTAGAATTGATAATCACACCAGAAACTGAAGTTTTCTCTCTCTATATTATCGAGCGTATTCTTGTGAGTATTTTGAGTATACTTTGAGTATTGCTATACGGTGCAAGTTCAAGTCATAACCTATATCCGGTGTTTTAACTAGAATTACTGTCTTTCGAGGTAAGGGATATTATTTTTTTAAAATGATATTATTTCTTCAATATCATTATGTTGAAATATTTATTGAAACTTTTTATCAAATTTGGAACTTTTTCATGTCGGAGTTACTATTTATGAGTTACTATTCACGAGTACTATGATATTGAATTATTTGAAATGTACTCGTGAATAGTAACTCATGAATAGTACTCGTGAATAGTAACTCATGAATAGTAACTTCGACGTGAAAAAGTTCTAAATTTGATAAAAAGTTCCAACCAATATTTCAACATAATGATATTGAAGAAATAATATCATTTAAAAAAAAATAATATCACTTACCTCGAAAGACAGTACTTCTAGTTGAAACACCGGATATAGGCTATGACTTGAACTTGCACCATATAGCAATACTTTAAGTATACTCAAAATACTCACAAGAATACGCTCGATAATATAGAGAGAGAAAACTTCAGTTTCTGGTGTGATTTTCAATTCTAACCTAAGCACCCTATTTATAGGAAATTGCTTAGAACACCAAAACAGAAAATTTAATATAATATTAATATATATTTTCCAAAACCTCATACGTACACTTTCCAACTGAATTCAGCTCCTAATCACATGTTAAATGAGTTTCAAAAATGAAAAAAACGTTTTTTATATTTAAAATATTTTAAACTTCCAAAAATCAATTATTTCGGAAATCCGGAACTCCGGAACTTCAATAATTCATAATAAATAGCCCTTTTATCAGAAAATTTGAATCTCGCGAGTTTTTAAAAGAAATTCAATTCTCTACAACTTTGCAGAAGAAAATTTTTCCAAATTCCAAACAGAAATTGACCGAAATCCACAAACAGGCGATTTTACATGCTATAATCAAATTTCAGTCAATAAATGGGGTCCACCAACATGAAAACATGTTTTTAATATTTTTGGTAACAAAAATACTCCTCCTCCACATATACTCATATACCCCACATTCATCGTAAAAATATCATCATTATTATATTATTAAAATATAATAATATATTTAAATGAATTATTTTATCAGAAAAAGATAAAATATTAATTTTCAACAATTGTCACATTAAAAATTTTCTCCATCTATATCCACATAAAATCAATATTTTCCTCATCATATGAATCAATAATTAATTATTCACAAATAATATTACAGAATCACAATATTGGCAACCAGGCCGTTCCCAGGAAAGAGGGGGCTTTCCAATAAGAATTTCTCCTTATTGACGCGCAATTAAGTGACCAAACCTCTCCTTAGACAGAACTTTCTAGACATTGCCAATAATGTTATCAAATAATATTATTCAGATAATATGAATTATTGCTTCGATAATGGAAAATATTGTGTATTGACAATTTATTGAAACAACACTAATATAAAATATCAATGCAGCAATTATTGAATCAATAAAATAAAATACTGAACAGTAATTACTGTAACCATTATTGAGTAGTGCTTTCTTACGTAAGAATCAATAATTGGTGCAATACCGTGTGCTACTGTGCAACAACACGTATTACTGTGTTTTAACCACCGGGTATTCCAGCAGTATTAACGGTAACAACTACGCCATTTTTTATAAACAACTTATATTTGTCGTTTTCTTCATCCAATCGCTTTCCGTTATGGGGCCCACAAAAGACTGCGCCGTCGTACGAATATTTCCCGACAGCAAGAATATTCCACGACCAAACGAATATTCCCCGACAACAATGAATATTTTATAACCACCTGCTTATTTAAAATATTTGCGTATTTTACCCATAACTAACCACATTAATCAAATTCACCCTTACTATTTCAAAAAAAACAAATAAATAAAGGAAATTCCTTTTTTATTTAAAAATTTTCGGGGTCTTACAACGACCACAATTATCCATGCACTACGGGCCAAAAATATTCGTGTATTCATTAATGGTCATGATCATGCCAACAACTGTCCATCAATGCACTACGGGCCAATGAGGACTTTTTCCATATCATTTGTAACATTACGGTCATGATTAAACCGAATAATACCTGGTCATAATCATACCAAATCCATCTATGCACTACAAGCCACAAATGACTTTCAACATAATATAAACATGAGGATGATGACAATGATATAAGAATTCAATAAAATAAGTTCAAGAATTAATTTGTCCAAGAACTACTAATGTCAAAATTGTCAACATGATACTGCTTTGTAGAGTAAAATTCAAGAATGATCAGAAGAATATTTCCATGAAAAGATACTGGATGAAGCGCAAATATCAAGGATATTCTACTAATTTCATGGAGTATAGAAGTCAAAACTTTAACCAACTGAGTATAATAAAGAATGGAATAACAAAAGAAATCACCATGCATGCGGTACTTCGCATAGACAGGTTATTCCGACAGAATACTAAATAACGGAACCAGGTCAGGCGAAATTCGCACCGACAGGATGTTTCAACAGAATAATAAAGAATGGAATAACAACAGAAATCACCATGCATGCGGTACTTCGCATATACATGTTATTCTAATAGAATACTAATAAGGACGGAATCAGGTCCGGCGTAAAACGCACAGACAGAATATTCTAACAGAATAATAATAAAGACGGAACCAGGTCCGGCGTAAAACGCACAGACAGGATATTTCAATAGAATAATAAAGACGAAATCAGGTTCGGCGTAAAACGCACAGACATGATATTCCAACAGAATAGTAAAGACGGAATAATAGAAGAATGTCACCAAGTATAGGGTAGACCGCGTATACAGGTTATTCCAACAGAATAATAAGCAATGGAATAACAACAGTTCTTTTCATGAATAAGAAAGAATAACACCCCTTACCGTAAAAGAACTGAATATAAGAGTAGTTAAATAGCAGAAATTTTTTCTTCTTTCTCTCTATAATTTTCTCTCTCTAGAGTTTCAGTGAATTCGTAAGAAAATAAAGAAGGAATAAGCTTCTATTTATAGAAAATGGACTGCATAGTAACTAACTCATGAACGGTCCAGATTGATTTATTTTAATCTGACGGTCCATATTTAAAGCAAAATCTTTTAAATAAAATATAATATATTCTATTTATAATCTAATAAAATGAATAACTTTATAAAAGATTTTACTATGCAAACACTATGCATAATAAAATATAATATATTCTAATTATTGTCTAATAAAACAGATAGCTTTATAAAAGTATTCTGTTTTATATAAAAAGATTTTACTATGCAAAATACTATGCATGCACTATGCAACACTATGCATAATAGAATATAATATATTTTATTTATAGAATAACTTTATAAAAGTATTCTGTTTTATATAAAAAGATTTTCTGTATTATTACATTAATAATACCAACAAAACTGAGTGGCTTATCACGTAAGCATCAATAATCAATACCGTGTGTTACTATGCAACCACGCGTATTACTGTACTTTTAACACCGGGTGTTTCAACAGTTAACGGTAAAACTTCCGTCGTTATTTTCATAAAGTATTTTTATCGTTTTCTCAATCCGACAATAATTTCGTTGTGGGATCCACCAATGATTGTGCCGTTGTACTAATATTCCCTGTTAAAACGAATATTTCCCGACCAATCGAATATTATATAACAACTTGCGTACTTTGCAAAATTTATAAATATTACTCACAACTATTATATGAATTTCACTCCATAATATTCAAAAATAATATTTATAGAAAATTCATCTTTATTCAAAAAGTTGGAATTTTACAAAAGTCAAACCTCAGAGTTCGTAGAGTACAAATTATGATTGAAGAATTAGAGCAAAACTGGAGATCCTCAAGCTAACAAGAAACGAAAACTTAATCTTTCAAGAGTAAATAAAAGT
Organism: Panax japonicus; assembly: GCA_020205505.1. Classification (NCBI taxonomy): domain Eukaryota; kingdom Viridiplantae; phylum Streptophyta; class Magnoliopsida; order Apiales; family Araliaceae; genus Panax; species Panax japonicus. Next base: position 6,348,139 of record CM035109.1, on the reverse strand, counting down.
ATCGTAGGGTGAACTAAAGAATAAGTGAAAAATGTAGAGTCTACCTAAACAGATACTCTACAACTGAACACTTAACTCTATGAAAATCGTAGAGTGCATCAATTCTGACATGGATTGACAGTGTTGATCTTCGTAGAGTGAAGACCTAAGGAAGTTTGTTAAAACTTTTAAGGCCAAGGAGAAAATCAATTGGAAATATGCTTAACACATTGGTGAAAAAACAGCACACACGTGCTTGACTCTGTAGCAGTCAGTAATATGAAAAAACATGTCACAACCGAAAGCTGACACACCTCCTTCAAATTAAGTCAACAATAAGAGATCTACAAGTATCTAAGCATTAATATAGCAGTGGTAACTTCCAAACGGAAAGATCTCGAGGAAAGTTTATAAAAGACAAGCGAATTCAAACAAACAGTAACAATCGAACAATCAAAGGGTCAAACTACTGTCATTTCAAAAAGACTTATACTCTACGATTTTAAACATCTTGTTCTGCTGCTAAGTCATTCAATACCGAATTTCAAGCAACTTAACGACACCTAAAATTCATTATCATTTTTAAAATTAGTTGACTTTAATGACCTATATAATAAAGTCTTAGTGTCTTGTACCAAATCTTAATAACTTGAATGAATCTTAGTAATTCAGTTGTTGTAACTGTTCTTCATCATGTGACATATTTTTGGCATTTTAACATTTTTATATATATCTTTTAAATCATCTTATCATATGTCGACTAAAACCATTTTACACCTCAACAGCCATCTCATGCAACACGTGGTATATATTCACCCATTTATCACTTTATAATAATTTCAACAAAAAATATCTTTAACTAGCAATAAATTATTCTAATTATTACACGTCATCCATTCAAAATTTTATCAAAACATTTTTAGGGTAAAGGTATTTGGTTGATGTACAACCGATTTGCTGGTGCTTTCCAATATAATTATTAATCCATTTTTCGAAAAATTGCGATATCTATTTAGAATCCGATTATTATGAAGTTAATTTTATGGTAAGTTGATCAATACAAGTTGACACATAGACAGATAAATCACCTTCCGACATGCGTGTTAATACTGTATTAATTAATTGATCAAAATTAACTTCATACTAATCGCTGCTGATCTATTTTATAAAGCGGAGAATGAGGAAACACAACCACTCCTAAAAAGGGTAGGTTCTCAAAAGTCATTGCCAGGTAAACTAGTGACAATAAAGGGGAGGTTCTCAAAAGTCAATAAAATGCCAAAAATAAAGCCAAGCCCTTTGAAGCTATTATTTATTTGACATTTAAGCTATTAAAAATTAATTTAATTTTTTAATTGAATAAATTTAAGCTCAAAATGAATATGGTTCGTTAGTAATTTACAATATTTATAATTAAAATTAAATAAATTTGTGATAATTTTAAAATAATTTTATAAAATTAATAATGATCTTATATTTTAGAACAGATTGAACTGAACATTAGTTAATGCTGATTTTTGAAGAGATTAAACATAAAAACTTTAAACTTGTCCATCTGATGACTTGGTCGGTCTAAACTTAGTGCTGATTTTATTCAATGTATATGATGTAGACAACAACATATAAGGTTAATTAATTAATTAATTAATTATATATATATATATATATATATATATATATATATATATATATATATATATATATATATATATATATATATATATATATATATATATAAGGACGGTACTAATTGATTAATTTAGCAATGGACGGTTTAGGCTGATCCTTATGTTTTTAATTTTATGAAAGTTCCAGGACTGTCTTTTGACATTTTCTTTTTGGGCTTATTTAGGTCAATTTCCATGACAAATTTTATGATTAGTTTGCATCATTTTACAAGCTAATAATGCCTTTATGTTTTTGTTTTGTTTTTTTAAATAAAATACTCTGTCACTTAATATTTATCCTTTTTAGTTGTGCAAAATAATTATATAGCTTTAAATATAATGTCAATTGTCTATATTATCCTTGTATTAAAAAAAAGTGTTATTAATTGGCACAGTCCATGTTGGAATTGAAAAAAGTTGGAAATTCAAGTACAAGACGGGTTGATACTTTTTTGAACGTAACCATAATATATCAAATCGAAACTTGAGACGAGCCCTACAAGATTCATGACAGACATCGCTTAAGGCCCAAAAAAGGTTTGAAAGTAAGCATTTCGGCCTTTCAAAGTTTTTCCAATTTTGGGTTTATTTGGATATTTTTGTAATTTTGTTGTTCCTTGCATAATTAGAATATTCAGTTTATTGTTTAGCATTTAAAGGATGCTTTCATGTGTTTTAGAGTTAACTCTTATTATTATTCTGATTCATAAACATTGTGGCTTTTAATCAATTTTATTCAGCTTTGTGAATTACTGTGATTGCAAAATTACATAGATTTTTATTCTTTTCCCGTCTCCCGATGTGTCAAAATATTATAATTCTTCTATTTTACATTATCAGGGAAATTTTCTAATCATAAGCTCTCCTATGTACTTAGGATCCATTTTTCTACCATTATTATTACAATAAATAATGTTGTGCTCATATCAAAATGCAACATATAAGCCTATATATATATACTAGGTGTGTCCCGTTCCTCCGGCACTGTATGGACCATGGATTTATCCAAACCCAGATGATTTATTGAGTGAGCGGGAAATTCAAAATTATTTGTATTTTATTAGATAGATAGAAATCAAACCAGCAGGGAACCAATGTAGCTCACTTTATGTATCAATACATAAACACAGAACTCTTCATCTAACATATGTTGGAAAAAGTTGGCCATCATGAACAATATTCAAAAACACCACAAAAAAAATTCACCCTCCAAGTACTTGGCTAGTTAGCTTACCATGAAAACATCACTATAAGCAATAATTTCTGTATGCCTACAATTATGTGTAGCTTCTCCAAGTTAACTCCAAGCAACTTGTAACTGAAAATTTTGACTCAAAGGGGAACAAAAAATGAAGAATTGAACCTAATGGCGTAGTTCCGTGGCGTTGAAAGAATGGAGGTCAAATTAGCATCAAGCAAATTGTGTCGGTTCACTGTCAGCTCATAAAATGTTGCAGCCCCCTCGGTCCCTGTCCAAATCAGATTATTTGTGATTTTTTAACATAAAAACATGCAGAGTTACCAACTTACTATGCTAGTTAGATGTTTACTTACTTTTTTAAGTCTTCATAACGGCTTAATGCTTCCTCAAATTTAAGCCACAGAGGACCTGTCTCCTGAAAATTTACGTTCTGTGGCCCGCCAAGATAAGCCTGAACAATAAACTGTGGAGTCCTTTCCCTGATTATGGCACCAAATGAGCGAGAATTATCCAGTTCCGAAAACATTCTAAAAATATTTTAGTAAAATCACATGGCGGAAAACAACACCTACCTTCCTTCATAATTTTCTAACCAAGCCAAATAGGCTGCACCATAGTACATGGAAACAAAAGGCTTGGTAAGATCCTCGACAGACTCCACCACGTATGCCTTGTAGCCCACGTCCCTGGACATCAAATTCCATAAATGTAGCCGGAATAACTAGAAAGTAGAAACTATTGACATGAGCTCCCACAGGAAGTTGAGTAACATAAGGATTTATATATTTAGTATTATTTGTTTTCATAGTAAAAAAAATTTCACTCCCAACTGATAGCCTTTACTTACTTGTAGAGCCATTTAGCTGTGGGGTAGTCGATTCCCATTAGTCCAGTGTGCTGTCCAATCCCATTCAGGTAACGCATGCTAATGATCTCAGTAATAGCACACAAAACTGACTGTGGAAGGGGGAGGAGAGTAAAGAAAACAAAGATAAACAGAAGAGTTACATAGGGTATTATTATTAGCAGTTGGTTGGTAATGAAAAATATGAAATAACATAAGGAATAATAAAATGCAAAAAGAATTTTCCCAAAGGCAGAGTAACATATATTACTAGTTGGACTAAGATTTGAAATCTCCTTTGTGTTCTATAATTAAGGTCATTGGTTTAAACATTAAAGATCATATATAAATGGCACCTTCGGCCACCAAGTTTCTTAGGGTCCTTCAACAAATGGGAAAAAGTTGAATGTGCAGGACTTTCCTTTATCATATGATAGATCAAGAAATCCAATATATTAGTATATTACAAGGCAGGATTTAGGGCATTTTATAACTGACATGGAGCTGATGCAGCCACTCTTACTGTTGGATGCGTCAAGAATTCTTGTGGAGCTATGGAATAACCAAAAATGAACAACTCCAAATTGTTTTACTTTCTCTTCTAACATAGCCCATATAGAAATGAAATATCCACAAAAGTAATATCTTATTTACAAGGTAAAACTCCTAATTGGCAAACTTCATACTTACAGGCTGTACCCTTTTTGTGCTGAAGTGTTTTGAAAGAATAATCTCCGCAACCCCCTGCAGGTAGAAGCCAATAGTAGTGATTTTTTATATGTTTGATTATCATATATACTCTTCGTTGGTAAGAAAACTAGTTGAATGGAAGATATATGTACTATATGGGTATTAAAGACATTAAGTCAATAATAATCCGTTCTTAAATTTTTGTATCAAAACTTTTATTGAAGCACGGAAGCATTATACGAAAGAAAAAGTAATGAAAAAGAAAAAAAACAATAAAAAGGAATGTAAATAATCAATATCAATAACAGCAGAGAGGAATCACTCAACGGATCCATTAAACAAGAACAGACACAACACTGTAAGAGTTGTCAATTCATGCTTAATTCATCTTACCCTCAGTTCATCCCGAGAAAGATAGGGCCTAAGATTTGTATCATGAGAAATTCGTACATTTCCACGTTTTTCTCCACATTTCTTCCACTCCTTATTAACATTTGGGATATTCCACATGTCCTCCATGTCTTCTGAAGAAGTCCTGGAGTCCCATGTTATATTGGCATGACCTGCTCAATCACGTAAAGATTAAGTAGCCATCCTCGATACATCAATACTACATAGTATTGCAAGTTGTTTTTCTTTTCTTCATGCAATGTAGGTGAAACGATGAAATTTTGACTCTTCACTTACTGTACAGATTCAAAGAGTCATGTAAAAATATAAGCAAACGTTTAAATTACATGCTCTTATATTTTTACAATGCTCCTTGCATTTGAACGGTTGGATTGTTTAAATTTACATTGTTTAACCTACATTGCATGAAAAAACCTTGTAAAGCCTTGCACCTCCATTATTCTCTTTATATATAAAATAAATTTTTAGACTCTCAATGCGATAACAATCTAGATAGATATTCCTCCTAAATGTACTAACAGTTGTAGAACTAGTTGGCAACTGAAGTTGAAACTAGGCTTCTCTTTGTTCTTCTATTTTTCTTATTGGGAAAGATCAATATATTAACTTAGAAGAATGAAGAATTGGATGATGAGATTGCAGAATGCTCAATAAGCAGTGACAGCCATCAAATTGTTCACACACTGCTACCAAAATATATTATTTCAAGAAAGTCGTCAGACACTTGAATGTTTCTTATCCATTTATAGCAGCTACACGGATGCAATGATGAAACCTCAAATAGCTCAGGAAAGGGTACCTTTCGTATGTGAAGCCGGAATAGCAGAAGCAGGACCAGCCGGCATGGGACCAACATCAAAAACTTTTCTGCACGACAGTATGAGTAAAAACTATTTGTCAATTCTCATAAATAATCTTTCACCTAAAATGGAAGTTACTATCAAAATATTCAAAGATGAGACCATTCTCAACAAATTTGTAGTCTGCAACAATGCAATTTCACTAATCGGTCTATTGAGACGCCATTTTCTTCACATGACAGACACAATAATATGTCCGCCTCTATATGATCTAGAATGCAAGAGGAAAACTTGTGAACTGTGTCAAATCGCTCAGTTTAGTCAACACTTCATCATATTTAAGCTATATGTATCAACTATCCACATCCATTTCATGTTTAGCTATGTAAATACATGTTGTCCAGGGAGAAGCAAATGCACTATAACACAACTCTTGAAATTGCTAGGCTTTATATATAGTGGAAAGACATCATGGAGTGTAAGCAACAACCTGGATGGAAGACTTTCCTTGACAGAAAGATATCGTCTCCAAAATTGTAAAGTAGATTTATGAGTTGCCTTCTTTATACCACCTTTATAAGCCCTGACCATGAATTCTTCACTTCTTTCTCTGTATATTAAAGTTTATTGTAAGAGTTCAGCATCAACAACATTCAAGTTGATGTTGTGCCCCACAAAAGAAACTGCTATATGTGGAAATTGGAACCAAAAAACAAATATTTCTATTTGTTTCAACATACTTTTGGTCATATGTTGATAACCACTTGAGATATCCAGCAGCAAGATATATATTTACAAAAGGCTTGTATAGCATGTTTGAATCTTCCTGAACTTCATATGTATTGTACCCCAATTCTCTGCAAAGTCCATTCACCACCACCCGAAAAAACAATAAGAAATAAAAAGAGAATGAATGCTGCCATGACCAAATTCATACCATATGATCAAGATTTAGTTAGTACCTGGCCAGCCACTCTGCAGTTTTTGGTAGAATTTGCATGATACCAATTGTAGTTTCTTTCTTCTTTTTGTTATACAGCGTACGGAGGGGCTGTCTGTTACTTCCAAGTTCAGCAATAGCACATAGCATATCCTGAGAACATGGAAAGGATGCCAAATTTTGCAAACTCAATGTAACTTCCAGCTTTTGCTTCTCATTAGTCATTAATAAGTTATTGCTCAGTACACATTGATAAATAGTTGATATAAGGGGTAATTTTGTCTGGAAAAAAAAACCCCAAGATGACCAGTGGGTGGTAATCTCAGATTACCACCTTTTTTGGTCATCTCCATATCCATCTCATGTGGGAATCTTGAAATTTTACTATGCATGCTGATTATTGGTAATATAAGATTACCAAGTGTACCGAACATAGTTTACCTAAGATGACCTGTATCAAACGCCACCCCTAAAATCATTTCCCCTAATTCACACCCCCAAGGGTGTGGTGCGATACCCTTTCCTATCAAGAACCATAAAGCACACATAATATACATCATCATACACTGCCATGACATAATTTCTCTGATATCCAAGTGGAGAGTGGTACATAGTCCAATTATACAAGAACATACCGAATCTATTTGTGAAGCAAAATGCCTGTGAACAATTATCCCAGCTACAGCCTGAAATGTGAGCATGATATGCAAGTTATACCAAGTAATATATTTGTAAGTAGATGTTTACGCCAAATCACAAATAATTCAAACCCAAACTTGAGAATACTACAACAAAGCCTTTACTCACTTTTACCAGCTTATTAAATAATCAAAACCTCATAAAAGATATAAAATCTCAGAAATTAAAGATTTCTATTGAATCCAATGAACAAAGGTTTTTTTTGAACAGAATTATTATAATTTAATATAGGAAAACTCCATGCCTCAGGGAGATGTAATATTACAAAGCTCTACCTTCATTTCAGTTTGTGTAAGGTAAGGTTGACCATCAGGATCGCGTGAGAGGTGAACTTTGGATTCTTTAGTCTCTCCAGCGTTAATCCATTCGGTTCTCACCTCAGGATCCATCCACATTATATCCAGGTCCTGGGGATCAACACAATCATCCCAGTATCTGAAGCTGACACCCATCCTTGTAAGCTTACTGGATGTTTATGGCATCTAACTGCAGACGAAAGGCAGAAATTTATAACAACAAATGTACTACATGTGATGATCATATTAAGAAACATAGCATATGGTTAGACATTTGCAATAGAAAGAACCTAGGCCATGTTTGTTTACAAAAAGCATGCTTGAGATTGAACTATTTCTCTTAATTTAATACTACTTCGGACTATATAATCCTTTGACGAGTGACTATTAATCCCTCAATGTGGGACTATTACTCCCATAAAGCCGTTTGATAGCTTAAAGGGAGGACTATTAATCCTACATTCATCATGGGATTATATAATCCCTCATAAATAGCCTTAGTCCATAGGACTTTTTAAAGAACTATTAATCCCTTACCATAGTATAAAATCGTACGAAGTAGTGTTAAATTAAGACAAATAATCCAATCCCATGTATATTTTTTAGAAACAAACATGGTCCTAGCTACATTTCGTTCGTTCTTGTTAAATGAACAAAAAAGAGGACTATTTTGGAACAATTTTTTTATCATTTATTTTTGCAGATGGGACTCTTTTTTTGGAAATACAAGAAAAAAGGAAGGCAATGCAATTAAGAGATAGACTGAAACAGATCTCATAAATTATTATATAAAATTTAGCATATCAGCAACACATCATATAATGCTGCAATTCAAGATTACCATGGGGTGCATATAATAGAAATTAAGAGAAGCAATAAGTTTCCATAACACCATTCCAAATCACAATAATAAACTTCATGATAAATAGCAATGTATTTGCCTGTGCACATCATCTGTAAGACTCATGTGTATGCATACATGTACATCAATATAATTATATAAATGGAGAGAGATTTAAGTATACCAGAATGAGAAAGATAAAAGTAGGTGGAAATGATATTCCCCTGAATTAATTAATGTATATGTTTGTGAGAATTAAGACAAACAGGGGAATTCAGAGGGAGGAGGAAAATTTTCCTCCTCTCTCTCTGGAAAATTGGAAGGGGATTTGGGCTGTTAAGAGAATTTGTATGTTTGTGGGTAATTCAGAAGAAAGGAGGAGGATTTTTTGCCTATTTTTGGAAAGGTCATGTGTGGTACATCTGTTTCCTTCCCATATGTGTTTTTTTTATTATAAACTCTGGCACTTTGAAATATGATTATTTTAATTTTCTGTTTCAAAATATAAGATTAATTTATTTTCTTTACTCGTGTTTGTGGGTTTTGGGTAGAAATTTTAACTTAAAATAACATATTACTGTGGCGGTGTGATTAGTCCACAACGTTTTCGTTTTGTGCTCCGATGAGAGTTGGTCATTTGGTATTTTGTTATGGGAGGCATATGAGTCGACCTTAGTTTTTTTCTATTATGCGGATTGGTGATATTTATGTCAAACACGTGTTTTGATTTTGCATGCATCTGGATTGTGCAGTCTGATGTGTAATTGTCTATGTGACATTATTTTGATTGTTTATTATTTAACTTGCATGTGTGTGAATGTATATTTTTATTTTGTTCTGAGCTCACTATGAAATAACATCCAACACTTTTGATTCAATCTATCATTTCGTTGTGTTAATCTTGTTCGTTTTAGTTTGGTTCAATTAATTAAGTTAGTTATTTCAATTAATTATTTAGGGTTTCATGTGAAGAGAGTTACATTTGACCTAATAGGTTTATTTTAATTTAGGTTTTGATTATTCTGTAATTTTTTGAAGAATTGTATTTAATTCGATATTTATGGATTACCAATTATTAAATATTTTGAAGTTATTAGCGCTCTGTTTATTATTTTGAGATTTGTTGTGTTTTGTGTGTTACCTCCTTTTCCTATTCGGGAAGGGGGTGTTACACATATAATGACAAAATTATCACATATATCTATTCCATTGGATTGGATTTTATTCCACATTCTCTTCATGAAATAAAAAAACAAATGTATGAAATGAAATTTCATTCAATTGAAATGATTATCAAATACACTATTTTTATTTAATTATTTCCTTTATTTCATTCTCTCAATCCAAACATAACAATATACCCGATCTGATTTGGATCAATTAAAATAGTATTGTCAAAAAATTAACAACACTGCTACTATCATATAAAAAAGGCTCACATACACACACATGCATACTGTGGGACCCATCTGACATGTGGGATCCACAAATATACATATATGTATGTATGTGAGCATTATATAAATATTTTTTATATGATAATAACATTATTTAAAAATTAATTGAATCCATTGAGCAGGACCGTTGGATTAACTAATAAAACTACTCCTTTAGACACAGTCACACAAACTATTTTTTAGTAATTTTACAATTCTATATATTTTTTGGTTTTTAATAAAGATTAAACACTTTTAGTTATAATAGACCAAAAAATTATTATATGTAAGTTTGACAATAGGGCGATGCTATAAATTTTTATTAATTAATAATTATATTTTTTGTAATGATGGCATCACCGTTTCAATAATGTTCAAAAAATATTGTCAATAATAGAGTGGATGACAGTTTGCAAAGTACCAAAATTTCATTTTTGCCCAAGTTAAGCATAGAATCACCCTCTCATTTAATTTTCAATACTCCCTCCGTTCCAAATTAATTGCTCAGTTTTGACTTTTTAAAGTTAAATTGATCATTTTTAAAACTAATTTTTTACTATTTTTGCTAAAATATAGGTGAAGAGATTATAACCAAAAGAAAGTATACAATTTATTACTAATCCCAATTTTTATAATTTTAGAAATATATTTATATATGCTTAATTATTAATTCTAAAAATAGTCAATTTGATTTAAAAAAATCAAAACTGAGCAATTAATTTAGGACGGAGGGAGTATTATATTTTTTAATAAAATACACTCACACTCACGGTAGATAATTATAATAATATTCACTATTTTTTAAATTTTTTTAAGTATCAATTAGTACTCCTTTAATCTATTAATATACAAAAATATTTTAATATAATGTCCATACACCCTTCAAATTATAATATTTAATATGTCCACTAAATATAAATTTGTACATTATAATTTTCACTTAACTTGATCTAATTAATTAAATTATGAACTTGTGCAATAAATAGCATAAATGTCAAAAAAATGACAAATTTTATCAAGAAAATAAAGTCACACTTTTTACTAATTAAATTTCCCAAACATTAAAATTTACTCAATATACATTTAACTTTATTTTTTATAATTAAAAAGTAAAATTTTAATACCCATAAAAAGTACAAATTAACGTTAAAAAAATTTATAATTATTTTTTCTAAATATTAAAATTTACGTAAAACGAATCTTATTATTCATATGAAAAAGTATTAAAACTTATGTTAATTATTTCTATCAAATATTAAACTAAACATAGGTCACACTTGGGCATAATTATTTACAGTAAAAATGACAAATGTTGTTACTCAAAAAAAGAAAATTTATTTTAAAAGAAAATTCTTTTTATAAGATAGAGATAGTAATAAATATTATTATATTTTCTTTTATTCAATATTGCACAAAAACAACACCAATTGTATATTAAAAATGTAATCAAAATAAAAAACATCCCAAATTTTGACATATACTCAAGAAAATTTAATATATAAAATTCATAATATGAAACTAATAATTCAAATAGTAATTATTTTTTGTTAAACACCTAAAACTAAACTATCAACATACTCAAACACTCTAATTAGAACAACTCCATTAATATTTCAGTTTAAAATTCTTAATATTTGTATAAATTATCCAAAAATATGTGCCAATTAAATTAAATTAGTTTTTTTATAAGTTACCAACAATTTAAATGAGATAATCTTAATTACAAATAAAGTTATAATTAAAATATATTGTATTAAAAAATATACTTATATATATTATTTATGAATTAAAATTTGATAACATACAACAGTAAATATGTAACTTTATCTATTTAGTTAACTGTCAAAACTTGCAGGGATACTAACGGTTACTTAAAAAACTAGAGGGAATGTAAGTGTTGTTATTTTTTAAAAAACTAGATTGAGTGTTTATAAGAACTCAATCTATTATCACTAAGGCTGTAAAATGAGCAAACAGTTCGGGCTTGATTCGTACTCGCTCGACTAAAAGTTCGATTCGAGCTCGACTCGAAATATAAATGAGTCAAATATGAGCACATTTTAAAGTTTGATAAATTACTCGAACCTCCTCAAATTATAATTTTCTATTGATACTCGGATCATATTCGTCGGAAAATTCCAAACTGCTCGGGCTCGATTCGGAATCGTGTTCGACTCGGTAACTAAATGAGCCTCAATCAAACTTTATTTTATACTCGATAAATTTTATGAACCAAATCTGAGCAACTCAATACTCGGATCGACTCGATTCGTTTACACCCTTAATTATCACTAAAATCTTTCGTCATACCTTTTCTATGAGGTTATGGTGGTGGGACTCGGGTCGAATTATCAGAGCAAGCTTGGGTCAAATTATTCGATCGAATTAAAATAGGTGTAGACACGAAGGCCGGCCTGATAATTTTTGAACTGTGTGAGATATTTAAAATAAATCTGACAAAAATCGACTCAAGCCTGCGGGTCAATTAGGCCCGCTAATGACCCGACCCGTTTGCCCGGCCTATTTAGAAGAGACAAAATTTCTGTTAAAGCTTAGTTGCTTTCAACTTCTTTCCTTACTTTAGAATAGACCGTCGGTCATTTTTCATCATCTTTGATCCAAACGCCCAATATATGTATATTTAATATTCCTAAAAGTCAACTCAAAAATTAAAAAGTTATTATTTTTTTACAAAATTTTAGTACACATTTATTATTAAATAAATAAAATATCATTTGACATTTTTCATTAAAATTGTGTAAAGATAAAAAATTTAAATAAAAAAAAACTTTTGAACTATAAAATCACTAAATTTAAATTTTAACTGCTAAATTGACTCGACATCAATTAAAATATCGTTTAAAAATATTATATATAAAATTTATCTGATAAATTATTATTAAGTTTATCCTTATTTTGCACGGATTATTAAGTGTGTTGGTAATCACTCATAATCGATTTCTTTTGTCAATAATATAAATTTTTAATAACCATTTGTTTTTTTTATATTTCATTTAATCATATTTATGATTAAATGGTAAAACATAAAAAAGAATAAATTTAGTGACAAGGAACCGAAGGGATACGGTTATCATATAGTTAATTTTTGATAAGTTAGTCAATTAATAAATAGAATATTGACACACATAATATTTTATTCCAAAATAAACTTCATACTAACCGTTTCCGAACCAAGGGTGAACGGAAAAGTAAAAAAAAAAAGAAAGCCTGATTCGGTCTGACGTGGCTTTCAAGGGGGTTGCCAGCTCAGCTCTGCAACAAATTTTTTTAAGAATCTCCGCTCATGTGACGCTTATAAAAACTCGACACATTTGGCTTCTCCTTCCTCTCAAAAGGCTCAAAACTCGTTCATCTAGGGCTATACTTTCCTATCTGTTGACATTTGTGTCCCGAAATTCGATCACCAATTTGAAAGAGAAGAGCTTCTATTTTTAGAAAATGGCGACCTCTTCTCTCATCGGATCTGCAATTTCACCGGCCAATGTCTCGGCCTCCGATCGATCAAAGGTGACGTCACTTTCCCTGAAAATTTATAGCGCGACCTGAAAATTTTCGTTTTACTTCTTCGTTGGATACTCAGAATGCGTCTATTTATCATTTTATCACCAACTTTTGTAAGAGTTGTTGTTTTGACTTTTTTGATTATTACTTTTAGTTTCTTTAGCTTATTTGATTTTGATAAGCAGCTTGGTTAGCTTATACTCCAGTGGAAATGTAATATCAGTTGAAAGCATTAAACTTTTAGTGGAACTGTGATTGGGCGTCAGTGATTATTGTATTTGTGAATTAAAAGTATTGCAAAGATAGTTTTTAACTCCTCTGTTCCAAAATTTGAGGTACATGTGAAATCCTAAAATTCAAAATCTACAAACAATTGTAAATTATTGTCAACTAATTGAAAAGTACCAGTATATTTGTTGCTTTCAAAAGTCGAGTGAATTCATATTAGTTTTTAATTTTAAGATTTTGCATATTGACTTCAAAAAGTCAATTATCTATAATTTTGGACCACAAATTTAATTTTTTTCATGCTGTTTTTTTATTATCAACTTTTTTCTTCTCTTTGCTCTGTTCTTTCTTAAATACAACTGACTCTCCTGTTTTATTTGTTGAATTAAAATGTATAAGGAATTGGCGTTTCTGCTTGTTTATTCCTCTCTCTCTCTCTCTGTGATAGTCTCAACTCTCATGCATGCAGAGCTATTTTTAGCTGATTTAAGCTTGAATGATGTATTCTTATATGTTTCTTCAGGTGTCATCGGTTAGTTTAAATCGCAATTCAGTGAAGTTTCAGTCGAGCATCTTTGGTGCTGTTGTTCCTGGGGATTCATTGTCTTCACAGTTGAGTAATTTGTTACTTATTATGTTAATTTTGTAATCTATTATTGTATTTAACTTTTGTAATTTCGTATTTCTCTCCAAACAATGCAGAAAATGTAGTTCCCGTAGTATCCAGCCAATCCAAGCTACGGCCACAGAATTGCCTACTATGATTCAGAGTAAGAACTATAGATTCACATCAAAGTCTTGATCCATGTTGAATTGGGTAAATAGAGAACTTCTTCTTACTATCTCAACCTAATTTGCTTTGCTTAGAATCAAAAAGTGGTGGGAAGACAAAGATTGGAATCAATGGTATGTTATATCAATATTTGTGCCATGTCACATTTGTTCTTTGATATATGTCAGATTCGTTTCTGCTGTAACCCCTGATACTTGAAGGCTGCTACAGACTAGGGTTTGCTGCTCAAAGTATCACTAAATGTGAACAAATTCTTATATCTGAAAAGGGAGAATAATGATGTCATCATGTACAATAATATTACACATAAAGAAAAATCCAACAAGTATATATTTGAGATGCCTAAATGTTGCAGGTTTTGGACGAATTGGAAGGTTGGTTTTACGAGTAGCGACTTTTAGAGATGATATTGATGTAGTAGCAGTCAATGATCCTTTTGTGGATGCTAAGTACATGGTAAGAGAGGGTCATTTGCTAGCACCATTTCTTTTATTTTTTATGACTGTAGATGATAGAGCTGTAATGAAGTGCTGGTAGGGTTGTTAGATGAACGGATTGCTATGTGGACAGTACAAGTTTTTCTGTCTAAAAACTTGAGTCAAAGCTCATTTAATTGAGGTATAGTGAAATCGAGCCTGAATATTGAGCTACATTTCAAAGTAAATCTTGCTTAGACTGACAAAACGGTGTGGTCATAGGGTTTTGAGGATATTTAGAACCTTTCATGTTGGAACTCTAAATTTAAAAGTAAAAAGCTAGAGTAAAAAGAAAACCTTTAATTTGTATTTTGTTTGAACCCAACATTTCTTGATAGTTCTCTCATTCTTCGTCACCAATTAAATTTTGAGTACTTATTTTTTAGTGCTATGACAAATGACTCAAATCATTTGTATTTGAAAAACATTTATGATGGGGATTGCTTATTCTACAGGCTTACATGTTTAAATACGATTCTACTCATGGAGTATACACTGGAACCATCAAGGTCTTGGATGAGTCCTCTTTAGAAATTAACGGGAAGAAGATTAAGGTTACTAGCAAAAGGTATATCACACTTATCGAGTGGCAACCAGAATAGTTACCAGCCAACTAATTTGTATACAAGTCAGATGTAATATTCAGATCCTCTGTTTTTTTTTGGGCTTGAAACATTGAATCCCTCATTTATTTAATCTCAATTAGGAACCCGGCGGAGATTCCATGGGGTGATTATGGGGCAGACTATGTTGTTGAATCTTCTGGGGTTTTCACAACCATTGATAAGGCTTCAGAACACAAGAAGGTTAGTACAAGCTCTCTCTCTCACGTTCTCCCTCCCTCCCTCTGGGACATCAAGCTGAACCTTTGTTGGTTTTGATCTGCAGGGTGGTGCCAAGAAAGTTGTAATCTCAGCACCATCAGCTGATGCACCTATGTTTGTTGTGGGAGTTAATGAGAAAACATACAAACCTAGCATGGATATTGTATCTAATGCAAGCTGTACTACTAATTGCCTTGCTCCACTTGCCAAGGTTTGATTGCATCCTGGAATTGCTTATTGATATGTTTCTTAGAAACATGGGCTGTACGTGTTGAGAGATACATGACCAAAAGATAATTAACATGACTTTAATTATTGATAAGCTCACAATACAATCCCCTCTAAAGCGGATAATTGAAAAAGAGAAGGGACTAAAAAAAGAAAAATGATATGAAGAGAAAATTGATGTGAAAATATTTCACTGTTATCTCTTTTGCTTAAAGAAAGCGCCTAGCCTAATTATGTCTTATATTTATGTTATTTTACTGTAGGTGGTTCATGAGGAGTTTGGCATTCTAGAGGGGTTAATGACTACTGTGCATGCAACCACGGGTATCTATCTTTATCTTTCACGTTTGCCCACACACTGAAAATAAATGTAATGCCCTCATAGCTATGCATTACTTTGATCTTACTTTTTTCACCTTGGATGTTCAGCTACACAAAAGACAGTAGATGGGCCTTCAATGAAAGATTGGCGTGGGGGCCGTGGTGCTGGTCAAAATATCATCCCAAGTTCAACTGGTGCTGCAAAGGTATGAGATGGTCTAAATTGAAAATAAGCCCTTTCTACTTCTATTAGGTGTGATTCTATATATATGGAACTGTAGGCTGTTGGAAAAGTGCTGCCAGAACTGAATGGAAAGCTCACTGGAATGGCTTTTCGTGTCCCAACACCTAACGTATCTGTTGTGGACTTAACTTGTCGACTTGAGAAGAGTGCTTCATATGAAGATGTCAAAGCAGCCATAAAGTATGTCTTGCACTATTCTGCTTTGCTCTCTCTCTCTCTGTCTTTGTCATCTGCACATGCATGCTTCTATACTGAACTTGAATTCTTCCTGGCATACTTTACCTCATTTTATAATTACTAACCTTACAATTCCAATCGAAGGTATGCATCTGAAGGCCCACTAAATGGCATTCTTGGATACACTGATGAGGACGTTGTCTCTAATGATTTTGTCGGTGACTCAAGGTACGTCTCTCTCTCTCTCTATATATATATACATGTATATTAAATACATTGTGCATCTAAATTTCCATAATGATTAAACAATTCTTGATAAAAATGGAGATGTCCACTAAATTATCTCCCAGAATCTTGTTTTTAAATTTAATAATTGGGCCAATGCTTGTAATGCCAGTTCAGTCTTTCATGTGGGTATCAAAATATTACCTAATGCGAATTGTAAACAATTATCACTTAGTTCTAAAACCATGCAATAATTGAGGAGCCCAGTCATTTGGCACCAGTTTATAGACCTAGTATTTCCTTCCATCGAGCTGCAGTGATGATTGGAGTTATGCAAACAGTAAGGAGGCCTATATCTTTTTACGTTACGTTGTGCACGAACCTGACAAGCTAGGCGAACTTTAACAGTTACCGAATGCAGATGCATTATTTGTCTTAATTTACTGGATTTGTTGTTTTTACAGCTATTCTTTTTTTCTAACAAGTGTTCTTATGATTACTTGTATTGTTCACAATTTCTTTTGCACTATAATTCCAGGTCAAGCATATTTGACGCGCAAGCTGGGATGGGGCTGAGTGCCTCTTTCATGAAGTTTGTTTCCTGGTACGACAATGAGTGGGGTTACAGGTACAGCTTCTATCCTGAATCTCTGATACTGTCAAACATGTATTTTTGGTAGGACATTGCTTTCTTAACATTATTTTACTCATATTTTTTCCAGCAACCGAGTTCTTGACCTGATAGAGCATATGGCATTGGTAGCAGCTACCAATTAAATTTGATGGGAAGCAACTGATGCTGCAAATTTTTGCATAAGCAACTAGCTTGTAAAAGCAATAGTTACATATATCGTTGTCATTTTTGTGGTTAAATGACCTTCGTTGTCATCCTATAAGATTAGGTACTTTATGCTAAATTTCTAAATAAGAAATTTCTTTCGGGTATGCATATCAATTTCCTAGTGATCCCATGTTCTTTTCGGTAGTGGGTTCTTTTCTGTCCTTGAAATATAGTTGTCTTGTCGGTGTTAAAGCTTTGTGTTCCCTTGGCCAAGCTTGTAGCCGCTGGTACTTGGCACTGGGCAATATCGTTGAATCCTCAATTACCAGCCCGACCCCTAGCTGTTCCCACCTTGCAGAGGTGGGGTTGGCCAGGGTGGTGGTGGTTTGGAAATATGTATATGGATTCCTCTTAACATGCTATAGGCCTTGTGCATTGAGCTTTGAGGATGGGTCCCGAGGGACCATATCACAAATTGCATCCTATAGTTTAGGCTTAAAATCGATTTCCATCCTTAGTTTTATTATTGATCAAAAGCACCCTAATTTTCAGCAACTTTGATTTTATTCTTTCTTTCTCCCGGGATAAAATACAATATTAGTCAACGTAGCCATATGTATTATTATAGGCCTCAATTAGAAAATACATTTTGTTTTTATTAAGTAAGGTACAGAGTATACTGAAAAGTAAATAATATAAAGGTAAGGTGGAGCAATTTAGTTTGAAAGGGAGTGGGGGAGTTTGCCTGTCTACATTTAGTTGTGTTTATTAAATAATCCTAATAAATTATTTGATCTGTCTATCTGAAATCTGTATTGTATTCCCATTCATTCCCCCACCGCCCCACCCAACTACTACCAGTACCACCAGCCTTGATTGGCCGCTAGTTCAGTTGACAAATGAAATTAAGATGAAATATTCAATCAGCAAGCCACTCATATTGGGTACCTGAATCTTCATCTCATCATTGCCATCATCCAATAATATTATACTCTATCACCAAGTTATCTGCTATATATATATATATATATATATATATATATATATATATATGCAAGGATCAAGTGCATACCCCTTATCTTATTTATCCGTGCTCACTCCCTTTAGGCGACGGTTTCGGTCATACAACCGTCGTTTATACTTTTAGCGACGCTATATGTTGTCCGTCGTTAAAAGTATAGACGACGGTTGTATGACCGAAACCGTCGCCTAAAGGAGGTGAGCACGGGTGAGTAAGATAAGGAGTATGCACTTGATCCGGACCGTATATATATATATATATCTAATAAAATACAAATGATTTTGAATTTCCCGCTCACTCAACAAATCATCTGGGCCGTCTAAAGTTTGGGATAAATCCCACCGTCCATACATCTATCTAATAAAATACATCTATCTATCATCTATCTATCTATCTATCTATCTAATCTATCTAATAAAATACAAATGATTTTAAATTTTTCGCTCACTCAATAAATAATCTGGACCGTTGAAAATTTGAGATAAATCTCACTGTCTATACAGTGCCGGAGGCACGGGACCCAGCTAGTATATATATACGGTCCGGATCTTAAGCTCACCCATTATTCAACTCATCCGAGCTCACCCCTCCTTTAGCGACTGACCCGACGACGGTTCGGTCATACAACCATCGTCTATACTTTTAGCGACGTTATATGTTGTCCGACGTTAAAAGTATAGACGACGGTTGTATGACCAAACCGTCGTCGGGTCCGTCGCTAAAGAGAGTGAGCTCGGATGAGTTGGATAAGGGGTAAGCTTAAGATCCGGACTATATATATATATATATATATATAGGATTTATGTGTGTTAGACAGTCGGACTATGACGACGAGTTTGTTCACCCATCGCCGTAGCCCAGAATAACTATTACGAATTGTCAGATATTGTGTACCAACCCCTTTCTAGTTCAATGGAAGTTTCAGGAAGGTTGGGCAGCTTTTGCCTCGAGCGGGCGGGCAAAGGCAAAGATTGATCTTCTCTTCCTGTTGACGACTACAACCTTGTATGCCCCAGCGATATCATTTCCATCTGGACAAAGCATCCAAATGTTGGGCATTGCCCATAAACTGGCCAAGTGCTCAATAGGCTGATGAGTCTGTCCATCTTCTCCTAATCCTATTAAATCATGGATCATAACATAGATAACTCCTTTCACTCAAGATCCTCATGGCCCCTCTCATGTAGTCAGTGAACACAGAAAGTTTAGGAAGATGTGCCCTCAGCCCCAATTCCCAATTCTTTTTCACTTTCATCGCAGCCACAATTCAGCGGTAGAAATCGCAGTCCGTCAGTTCCCAATTCCTTTTCACTTTCACGGCAGGGAGAAATCGCAGCCCCAATTAGCGCTAGAAATCACAGCCAATTCCGTGAAATTGCAGCAATATAAATCGGTAGAAATCGCAGCCAACCCTCAGTTAGGGGTGTTTGATAAAAATTGAATGAATTTGAATCTGAATGGAAAAAATTATTTGATAATTGATATGTTTGAAATATCTTAATGACAAAATTTTATTATTTCACCTCTCTGAACCGACACCCTTTAGTAATTCTAGCCGAATCAATGTTTTTTTATTGATGTTTGGCTTGATGGGTCGGCCAAACCTAATTTTAATCCCATCCGCTAGTACTTCTAACGGATGACAAAAGCTGTTTTTTTAATCCTAGCCATTCATAAATGTAACGTAAGGTAAAGATTGTATTTGTCCAATTTTATTCCATAGCAAATTCATGTTATAGATCATTACCCATATATGTATAGCGTTATATGTACACAGTTGTGTATTACACATATTTTTTTAGCTATAGCGACGGGTGAACCGTCGCCATATCCCAGAATAGCTATGGCGACGGGTGAAACCGTCGCTATAGTTCAAAAAAATTATCGTCATAGTCGACTGTGTAATACACAACTTTGTACATACATTTTTTGCATATATATATATATATATATATATATATATATATATATATATATATTGGAAAAATATATGTACACAACTGTGTAATACACAGTCAGTTATGACGACAGTTTTTTGGGCTATAGCTATCTCCATAGCTATTCTAGGCTACGACGACGGGTGAACCGTCGCCATTGCCCGACTGTGTAATACACATATGTGTATATACATATAGCCCTATATATATATATATATATATATATATATATATATATATATATATATATATATATATATATGAAATGGATCAGGTCCGGACCTCCCGGACGGGAGAAAATCCGGACCCATTTTTTTTTTTTTTTTGTAGACCAACTAAAAAAAAAAAATTTATGGAACTGAAATTTTTCAATAATACAGTGTTTTTGGTGTGTTTTTAATACCTACACCAACCAATGTATGTACAGTCTGCCCAGACTGTACAGACATGTTTTGTTATAAGCATCCAAATCACGCCCAAAACACTGTATAATGTAAAAATTCCAATTCCATAATTTTTTTTTTAGTTGTTTCAAAAAAAAAAAAAGGTCCGGATTTTGTTAAAATCCGGGAGTCCGGACCTGATCCGGACTCTCTCTCTCTCTCTCTCTCTCTATATATATATATATATATATATATAAGGTAATAATAAATTATATAAGCATGCAT
Organism: Panax japonicus; assembly: GCA_020205505.1. NCBI lineage: Eukaryota > Viridiplantae > Streptophyta > Magnoliopsida > Apiales > Araliaceae > Panax > Panax japonicus. The sequence goes on along the minus strand of CM035109.1, from coordinate 6,326,890 downwards.
TTGAGGCTGGCAGGCTGCCAAATAAAGTTTATCCACTACTTTTCTCCCCAGAATTTTCAAGCAGCCATTTTTTGTCATATGATTGCTTACAAGTCTGGAGACTTTTCTTCCTGATGTTATTATGTGCAAGCAGAAGATGATACATACATAGCATTAAGCTTCAAGCTTACCTCCTCAGACCGATTAAATGGGATGCATTTCATCGAAAATCTTGACAAAATCATTGAGTTTCCGGGAAGATCTGAGCCAGAGTCACAGGTCTAAGAGAAACAGGATAGCAGCCAGTGGCATACCACCTGATGATTTATTCCTTAGCAAATCCCAAATTGGGAGTTCCAATTCCCTCCCAAATGTAGAAATGATTAACACATGGGAGCTTATGGCTGGTCTTGAAGAAGAAGAAGAAGCTGAAACAAAGGGTCCAATTACTTCAGGACCTGGACCTGATGATAACAAAGAAATGTTGTTCCCAATTACTAATACTATTGAGGAGTCTAGTAGTTTCAAGGGATCCGCGCTCGAGTTACAAAGCATAGGGAGTCTTAGAGAATGGCTTCTTGGTGGTGTCGAATCTCCTAGAGATTATTATGTGACACCCAACTATGATGATAAATATTGTGGGGAAGAGTGGAAGGAGGAACCCATCTTAAATCCAGACCTGCTGGCTGCATTCCAAGAGTTTATTCAACAGCTAGAAACTGAAGCTCATGTTGCTTGAAAACAGGTATAGTATGGTATAGGCCTCGGTTCATAAGTAAACTCTCAAGTTTTTCTTTCCCCCAGGCCTTATAATAGGTAGGAATTGACGACTCTACTCTACTTTTTTAATTTGTTTTTAAAAAAAATTTGTGATATTGTAAAGGAAGATAAAAAGGGGTATTGTTTCCTCTTGTTGTTTGTTTAATAGAAGATGGGTGTAATAATGCAAAAGAATATGAGCTGTTAACGTTCTTAACTGCCCTGTTTGAACTGATGTCAGAGCTCAGAATACAAATTATGGTGTATTATGCACATACCAAGTGGGGGGTTTTTTTTTTGGGTAAAATATACCAGCTGAATACTGCAGTGCAGCTTCATTATATAAGCATGCCCAATGTCTGGTCAAGCCCTTCCCTTCTTTCTCCTTCACCTTTGCTGATGATATTTTATTTTCACATTCCTAAGCATCTCCATACCAAGTGCAAAATTCCTACATGAATCCCACCCCCTTCATTCACACCACCACCTCCGGATCCGTAGTAGTAAGACTCAAAATCAATGAACTGGCCAATTTTACTTGGTTAGGAAAAAGAGAGAATTCATACCAAATCAACAATGTCGTAACAGCAACGAGAAAAAAAAATATAAGACAAAAACATAGCATTGCAAGCCAATTCTCAGTAAAAGGTAGGATCCCAAACCACAAGTCGATCTATTCAATATAGCAATTTATACATATACTTTTCAATTTCCTAAAAGACAAATAGGGCTTGATTGTGGGGCAAACAAATCGAGTGAATGAACAATCGTAGCAAACAACGGGTTACAGCAATCATATCAACGTTTCTGGCTCCAATCATTCAACTGCTCCTTCTGTATTACGCCATTCTCAATTAAGTATTCCACAAATTCGTCAATTAGATAGGGCCAAGCACCTTCGGAGTCGTAGTTTGATAGTGCAGGATCCACCGTCTGCATTAGAAATATAGAAGCTAGTGTGTTATTGTTATGAACAAATTATGCTTAGAGATCATCAGCTCTCGGCGAGAATGACTACTTATTCAACAAAATTAGTTTGCTTAATTAATACCTGCCTTCTTCTATGTACTCAGAAGAAGCATAATGGCTAAAAACCATGTTTTACTCAAAAAAGGACTTTTTCATAAGTTGAGTTGGGGGACGTGTGAACAATTGTAGTAAGGCCAGCTATAGGCATGCAAGTACAAGTGTCATTCTTACCCTTGCAAACTCCAGTAGTTGAGACCAAGTATCCCGAGAAATGGCTTTATTATGTCGTGCCTGAGTTGCATGTCACCGAATGAGTAGTAAATTAAATTGGTGGATAATTACGAAAAGTAAAAACTCAATAAGAAAATATTCACAAGGTTAATCTTATCTCCATCCTACAAAAAAGAGTATACAAAATGTAGACTTTTTATTTACTTATTTATGAATATTTAGGTTTGCATAAAATTGACATCAGAGAAATAGGAAACAGGCAAACAGTGATGTAAAACTATAAAATTTTACCAGGGTTTGGGCTCCACACCTAAAAACTAGGACCACCAACTAGGACTGATCATTCGGTTATAACCGAACCGAATAGGCTATTCGGTTATAACCGAATACCGAAATATTCTTATTTTCAATATCCGAACTAATACCCGAATTATGGTACTAACCGAATAACCGAATACCGAATTACCGAATTGTAAATTCGGTATTTCGGGTAATAACCGAACTCTACTATTAAAAATAACACCCCAAAATGATTCCACAAAACCAAAAGCAGGCAACAAAATCTGGGTCGGAAAATCATCACCAAAAATTAGAAAGAAGAACTTTGAACAAAAAATACAACATCACAAGAAAATTCAATTCCATAATCCATCGAAGAGGAACCAAGAACGGATCTAAGAAGAGGAACCAAGAACAGATCTATGATTTTTACCCACCAATTGAGACCTCGAAGTCGAAGGCACTCCAAATCCATCGCTGCGAGAGACGAAGAGAGAGGAGGGTGAGCTCACCGGTTTGCTGAAGAAGTTAGTGAAGAAAAGGAAAAAGCCCTAGGATTTGATGATATAATTATACGAGATCTAGTTGATTGTTGCTGTGTGTGAATATATATAAGAATTAGGGTTTCCGGCGAGAGGCCGGAGATTTGAAAGTTGAAATTTTGAAAATTTTTAGAGAGAGAAAATGGGTAGGTGCCTACTGATGTTTACGCGAAGAAGGAACAAAAGCCAAAGCCTCTCTCTTTCTCCTTGTAACAAAATATTAAAAATTATATTAACAAGGTAAAGTGGTAAACATATTCCTTCAGATATTAAGTAACTTATTTTAATAAATATGTTCGGTTATCCGGTTAACCGATTAGGATGATTTTAATAACCGGACCCGAATACCGAATACCGAATAAAAATTCGGATATAACCGAATTACAAAAAATAACCGAATTATCAAGAAATTTCGGTTAAAAAAATTCGGTTCGCTTCGGTTATTCGGTTATATCCATTTTTTGCTCAGTCCTACCACCAACCAGGGAGTTTTGAGTTCACCCCACAAAGATTCCTTGCCTCCGCAGAAAAAAAGATCAATAGCAATCGAAATCTCAATTTTATAAACTCTCAATATTCATAAGCTTATGAACTTGTGGTTACATCAATATTTAAAGAAAGACAAAAGTCAATCCATAATGGAAGAAAACAAAAATCTTAATGAATTAGCAATCCTAATTACTGGCTAAATATTAAGATCCCTAATTAATACTCCCTACATTCCAAAATATAAGATCACTTGCCTTTGTATTTTGGAACCGAGAGAGTATTAACTACCTAATTCCCAAAGTATTTAATGAAATACCAAATTACATCAATTTCAAACCAATTGAAAAATCTAAAGACTTGAATAAATAAATCTAGGGTTCTTTTCCTCATCAATCAGACCTTCCATACCAAGCTAAGGACTAAAAACTAAACCGTCAACTTTTATTTGAGACTATTCCAACTGTTCAAAGTTAAGATATACAGGCATGGTAACCCGCTGCATTATTGCAAGTCTAATTTAATAAATTAATACTCCCTCCATCCCACAAACATTGCAAAACACCTTTTTGCACAAAGTTTGATAAACTTTCAAATTCTCATTTATTACCTAATTGGTCCCTATGAAGTGTGTGGTCAAGAGTGGTGCAAGAATGTGAACCACATAATATTAGTTGTAAAGGGACCCCCTATATGTTCAAATTATTTAATTAATAAAGACTATGGGTAATTTAGTCATTTAACCTCGCAAAAGGTGCTAAAAAAGGAAGTGTAGAAATTTTTTTGGGACTTCCTAAAAGGGAATGTGTTGCAATATTTGTGGGATGGAGGGAGTATGATAAAAGGTATTTCCATCATTATGCTGCAGGATTCCTTGTAAGATCTTTGATAATTTATTAATTTTTCCGGACTCGTACTTGAGGATGCTTTAAGAAAGTATGGGAAATGTTGAAATGTGGCCAATAAACAACTTGGCTACAAGAACTTACGAAGTTCGCTGATGTTTCCGAGTCCTAGGTACACATCCACAATTTTTTAATTTCATGCCCTTGGCTTTTATTGTCTTTTCACTTTCTTACCTTCACTATTAATCAAGAAAAATACAATATGAACCTAAAACCTCCAAGACCCAAGGACCAATTGTATAACAACTGAGCAGTATGTCATATGACATAACTCACGGATCGACAAAGACCATGTTGACACTATTTTTAGATAAAAGAATTATTAGAAGAATAAAGAGAATACGAGTGGGACAAGGATTCCATCAACCCTATAACAAATGGGGGAAAAATTAATAAAAGAGCAGTTCTCCAATATCCATAAAGATCGGACACAGAAATGTCCCTAAATCCACCCATGGCATTGGCCCACAGAGGAGCCAGAAAAATATCCCATCACGCAGCAAAGCAAAGATACATAGCTATCTCTAAAATGCTTAGCAATATGCTCATCCAGATACCCCAAAGAAAAGAAAAACTTGCACACTGCCATAGCATCTGCAAATAATATTAAACCTTACTTGTATAGTAGATATCACCCATATATCTCTACTTGGATTACAAAGCAGAATGAGAACCCTCAAAATCAAGCATAATTTGAGATATTTTAGATCTTCTACTTCAAACATCCAATATAATGTGATACAGAAGGAACCAAGCCTGAGATGAGACTGAATACTGACTAGATACTGACTAGTGAACCCATACAGCAGTTGCAACAATTCAGTACTCTTTTTGTTGTAATTTTAAAGAAACATAACAGCAATCAAGATATTTTCTTTTGGGATACCTGTAAGAACTGGCACCAATGATCGACGAATGGCCACTGTTTTTCTGCAAATAGCAACTGCCACATCCCAATAGCTGTGTCCAATGCTAAAGACTTCTGACCCTGCAATTTCATAAATGAATATTAGTGTTGCAGACCACAGAGAACTTTGAGGAACTCTTGGTTCACTGGAAACCAATTTCAAAGGGTTTCATATTCACTGAAACCAATTTCAAAGGGGTTCATATTCTGGGATTTTTTATAGACCAAGCCACCCCACCGACCCCCAAATTCCCGACGATTTAAGTGGTCACGTAAGTTTTTTGTTTTATTTTTATTTTTTTGGTAAAGTTTGTTGTTTTGTCTAAATACGATTTTATTTTATTTTTAGAGTCCCGCTATGTATTGCAATAAATTTATACCGAATTACAATTCCGAAACTTATCAATAAATTGGTAAGAATTATAAGAGGACTCAGCTTATCACACATCTCTCTAAAAAGGTTTCCACTAATACTTATCCACTCAACGTAAACATTTGCAATATATATCATTTTCCGTTTTTTTTATATATATTTTACTAAGTTGGTTGGCTTAATATATTAGCTAGATGATTTCAAGAATAGACAAATGCTTACACAGCACCGGTAGACACAATATCCACAATCAAATCTTCACAATATATGAAGGTTAAAGACAAGTAAAGCATTAGTATCAGGTATTGGGATGGCGTCAAAACTTAAGTCATTCAGTTTTTCTGTCAAGAAGAATGAAGCTCTCCACCAATAACAAGCAGGTAAGAAATAATGCTATCACTTGCATCAATACGAAACACTTCCAAATCTGATTACAAATTGGTATCCATCAAGACGCTACCCCCTTATAATCCATCCAGAATAGCTCTCCCCAAAAAACTGAACAAAGAATACTATCCAAATCTGATTAAAAATGTATATGTCACCCCCCCAATATCCATCCAAAATAGCTTTCCACCAAAAATAAAACAAATAACACGATCCACATAAATAGTCATAAAACCATCATATGGCTACCTTCGCAATAGACATTTAGCAGTAACTCCTGATTAAGGATATCCGGAAACATGTATTCCGCTCCAAAAATTTCCATGTGAGAAGTAGCATGTCATCAATTAAAGTACATCACTAATATAATCTTTACAATTCTCAGTAAGGGAGCATCATCCTATTTTCTTAACACCTTTTGATTGGAAAGATTTCATTGCTTCTATAAATGGATGTCCCAAGGCCTCCAGGGGGAGAGTTTATATATATATATATATATATATATATATATATATATATATATATTATGGGTGCGGTGGTTTGGTGGATTTTATTTTTTATTTTTATTTTTATTTTTTTTGGGCAGGGAGAAAGCAAACACACAAATGAAAGGCGCAAATAGCACAACCTGTTGCTATTTTTTCTACATCCACACAGGGCAGCACTTTTAGCCAGACAATTTTTTACCTTGGTGCACATTCTAGTTGATATCGTCCTTGTTTAGCAAGAAAAAATAATCAAGATATTATAAAGTAAAAGTAGCGAGCATATGCCTGAAACACGCATACCTTTTCTTTCGCCCAACCGAATGCAAATATATAGATCTCACGGAACTTTTCTGGAAAGAAATAAAATTTAAATATTAATTACGAAAAGAAAACAGAAGTACCATATTTTACTCTGATCTTTGATAAAATTAATATGAACTGAAGGGTTTAAATATCTTCAATATATATATATATATATATATATATATATTATTTGAACAAAAAGCTGCAATATAATATAATATAATTTGCCAACTCTTTTTACTAACAAAAAAATATATGTGCTATTATACGGACGTTCATCTTTTAGCTCAGAGCGCATAAACGGCAATCTTTCACGGAACTTCTCTAGTGAATCTATCCTGCCACCAGAAAGAAACTCAAATGAGATTTGATATAATACCTATTCAAATCTACGAAAAAACCAATTGAGGCTCTTAATTAACTACCCAAGAGCTTGTAATCCGCCAATAAACTCCTGCTTGGAAAATTCACACATGGTAGCAGCCTTCATGTGCCATGAAACAACCAACTACAATGGAGACCAAAGCCATGTCAGCACTGAGCAACAAGGCCATTAGTATCATCACTCAAAATCTGACATCTTGAAAATTTAGAATGATGCAGGACAAAATACTTGCACTTTAGTAATTTGGATTTTACTCATTATGACGGAAGATATGATGTTTTATAGTAACTACATGTAACTTTCAGATTTTTAATTGCTAGGATTTTTATCTTTGATTAGGCTTATTTTAGGCTCTAACAAGGCATTTTATTTTAGTATCGTAGATTTCATGCATGATCTTAGGGATTTTGAATTTTCATTCGACTTTCCTTTTAAGTTGTAATCAGCCATTCTTATAAAAGGGTCTTCATTATTACATTAAAAAAACTTTTGATTAAATAAAAAAAATATCTTTGGGTTGTTTCCCTTTCTCTCGGGTGGATTCCAGCAAATTTCCTTGTGGATTCAAGGTTCGTTTACTAGAATGATATCCAGTTTTGTTTCATCGCTTCCGTTATGCGACATAGAACCAAAAAAACAATTGCATATAGCTCACATGGATTACAATTGTAATGACTCTAATTTTAATTTAAATAGTTAGTTGGCATGCTTGGCCTCCTTTTCACTATATATATATATATATATATATATATATATATATATATATAGAAAAATGATCAGGTCCGGGAGTCCGGACCTGATCAAAATCCGGACCATATTTTTTTTTTTTTGAACTAAAATAAAAAAAAATTATGGAACTAAAATTTTTCCATAATACAGTGTTTTGGGTGTGTTTTTAATACCTACACCAACCAATATATGTACAGTCTGCCCAGACTGTACAGAAATGTTTTGGAATAGGCATCCAAATCACGCCAAAAACACTGTATTATGTAAAAAATTTAGTTCCATAATTTTTTTTAGTTGTTTCAAAAAAAAAAAAGATCCGGATTTTGATCAGGTCCGGGCCGGCCTCTCTCTCTCTCTCTCTCTATATATATATATATATATATATAAGGAAATGATTCATGCAAAATGTTAGTTCTGGGAACTGTTTCAACTAACTGTTATCCAGCCGTTCAATGGAAAATCTAAGGGGTTGGGTTGGAGCCAGCCGCTACTCCCTCTAGTGGCCAGCCAAATTCTTTTATGTTGGCCGCTACTCCCTCTAGCGGTCAGTCAAAACGACTATATTTTTACTGGTCGCTAGAGGGAGTAGCGGCCAACATAAAAGAATTTGGTTTAATTATTAATTATCCTTATACATACTACTTATTAATCAGTAAAATAAAATAATAAAAAATTATAAGGATAATCAATAATTATCCTTAAACTTATTAATAAAATAAGTATGTATAAGGATAATTATTTGAGTAGGAATATACTATAAACTCAATCACTATTTCTTATTTATAATTAAAAATCATAAGACGATAATCAGTAATTATCCTTATACATACTTATTTTATTAATAAGTATTAAGGATAATTACTGATTATCTTTATAATTTTTTATTATTTTATTTTACTTATTAATAAGTAGTATATATAAGAATAATTAGTAATTAAGCCAAATTCTTTTATGTTGGCGCCGCTACTCCCTCTAGCGGGCCAATCAAAACACGGTCGTTTTGACTGGCCGCTAGAAGGAGTAGCGGCCAACATAAAAGAATTTGGATGGCCGCTAGAGGGAGCAACGGCTGGCTCCAACCCAGCCCCTTAGATCTTCCATTGGACGGCGGCTGGATAACAGTTAGTTGAAACAGTGTCCAGAACTAACGTTGTTCATGGATCATTTCCCATATATATATATATATATATATATATATATATATATATATATATATAGCTCACATGGGTAATAAAAGCTTTATATTTAGGTAACCAGTAAACACTCTAACTTAAGAATGAATATCCCGTTCAAGAACAGTTCAAAAATGAAATCTGAAACAATATTTTATAAACTGTTAACACAGAAATGTAACATGTATTCATAAGCTATAAATCAACCAACATGATCTGGAGATGGTCAGATACTTATGAAAGGGTTCATAAAACCATCAAAAGAGTTATGCATATGAGTGTATCTGACCTTGAAGACCTTAAAAAAATTATTTCATCAAATCAAAAAACAATAAATTCTAGTTGAGGCTCTAACCTCATCTAGTTTTTTCAAGAAATAGTGTATACACACAAGTGAAGGCATTATCATTGGTCCTTATAATTATCTAAAGGAAAAAATAAACAACTGGTTGTGTTTCACCATCCAAATTTCAACAACACAGATAATTTAATCCTTCATTCTCAGTCCTATGCATATCACAATAGAAACCCAAACTAGCAGGAAAGTTTACCAAAATGTAAGAAATTATAACATAAAACACCAAACACTATTAAAGAATGGCTATCTTGGATAGAATGCGGAAAAGTAAATGTAATCACGCGTACTTTTGCCTAGCTTGCCAACTTCATCCACGTTCTTACTTCGGTCTCTTTTGATTTTGGGGATAAATTGGTGAGAAGAGCTTAGTAATTTATATTTAATGCTCCCCTTCTTTTACATTGGATCAGTGTGTCTTTTGGCATAGGCATTTCTTTTAATGTATAATGTATCTATCATGATGGCTTGCTCCCCAAATTGGTGACATTTTAGCTAACATTCATGGAAATTGAAATTTGGTGATTAATTAGAAAATTATACATATCTATTGCTATTGGCTTCAATTTGAATAAAATTCCAGCCTTCATGATTTATGAACTCATACATCAATCTACCATCATATTCACAAGTGCTTCGACAAGAGAATCACAGTGATATAGCTGAAGTATGTGAAGCCACTTTGACTACTTGAAATCAACCTCCAGTAACTTCAATTTACACTAAAGTACCCCAAAATTATCACAAACTCATCACTGAAATAAATGTGCAAGATATATTCCTTCAAAAAGTAACTTTTTCCAGCTAATTGCAATGGATAATTATATATTGATTTATTTTTCAAAAAAATATATAATGAATTTAAACTCAGTTAAATATTCCACTCTAGTACAACCCTCCCACAATAACAAGGACGTAAAGTACTGCTCTCACAAATGATGGAGGTGTCCTCAATACCAGCCAACTCTAGGCATTCTAAATATTTTACCAAACATATTCAAAAAAAATAAAAAGGAATAACATTTTTACAACTAAGAAGAAGAATTTACAAATAACCAAAAGAGTAATTATAACATAAATGATGGATTTTTTTTTCTTAACATTGGAAATTACTTGCTGCATGCCTTTTGTTTTATTAATTGATTGAGAGCAAAGAACAAAATGCACATACCATAACGATATCTTGAGGGTCCACCTGCCAAGAAAGCAGAAATAACTCACTCAAAAAGTACTTTTTTAGCTAGTTGAGAGAACGATAAGAATGTGTAAATCTAGAAAAGTATATTGAAATCTGCAGTTGGAATTGTCATTCTTTTCATAAGAAAATGTATACGTAAAAAATTGCATGATTTAACTTAGTTAACTAATTTAACTAGTTGATAGACGGTGGAGCTACCTGAAGGTCATTGCAGAGGAGACTGATTCCATCAGCCATAATCATGTCAGCATATTGATCTGTTTTATATTACAAACATTTCAAATAAGAACTTGATGACAAAGAAACAATTCCATGAAAAAGTTTTAAGTTCCAACAACCATGTCATTAATAACAAGTGACTTAGCAAAACAAAATAAAATTGATATTGGGGTTGAATATTTTTTAAAACTCTCACTGGCCTACAATCTGATTAGCAACTACAATTTTTATATTGAGAATTTCACAAGTCTAAATTGAAATGTATTACATTTTATTGAAAATGTGAAACAGAACTAATATAAGTGTAGAAGGCAGTTGGAATAAACCATCATTTTTGCACTCTGAATTCCTCTGAATGCAAATTCTACGAACTTTGTTGAGAGGCTACGGAAGATAATTTAAAAAATTCAGAGTGGATAAACTGAGAGCTAAGGATTTGTTGCCTTTTATAATAATATGACCATTGTCTTATAGAAAATAGAGAGCCAAGTCTTTATCATCCTTGCATTCCAATCTAATCTGGTGAACCGTGCCTTGTGTAACAATTGCTCCCAGGATGGCATAACTAAATACATTCTCACCCAGTCATGATGACTAACAATACTAAAAATAAAATCTTAACAAACAAAAGGTAATGACTGAAATAACAATAAAGCTACAGGAACCGAAAGAATATCCCACAAAAAGCCCCGGATGCAACTCTTTTCAATACTAAAAATATAACTCAATAATTGCTCAAGTATAACCAAATAGTTATGTATTAACTCTCATTAAGCTGAGTCCAAAGACCCTCAGTCGGATGCAATTGAGCACGCCCTCTGTTAATCTGGGAAATTAGCTTGCTGTCAAAGTTCCACTTCCTTCCATTAATTATATACTCTTTAGACAAATATCTTAAAAAATAATAGGGTTCACTATGGAACAGCACCTTTAAAGGAAATATAGAGACGTGTAGATCACAGGTAAGCAACTATAACATTGAAAAGGAAAAGGAGAAGCAAAAAATCAACTAGGGGAATGGATCATAGAAATGTAAATGAAATGACAAAGCTTGCCTTTGTATCTATTGTAAAGTTCCTCCAAACGTCTTGAATCAGTGTATGATTTAATCTGGGGCTGGCTGTAGAATACATCAAATGCTCCTTCGAGATTCCAATCACTGGCCTTTAAAGACTGAAGGGAAACTTTCTCACTGCATTCAAAAGCAGAATGAAAGATGGAAAAAAAGTTACATAAAAAAAATACACTATACAATTGAGATTACTGGCCAACATTAAAATTAATGTGAAGATCACAGCAGTCCAGGAAGCATTAACAGTCTAAAGGACAATCTTGGAGTTAAAAATTGATAAAATCTCCTAATTTATAACCGTTATCACTATTTCGTGATTTCTATTCATTTCAAAACTGACTAGGGATCTCAGTTGCTGTAAGTTGATCAATGGCTACAAGACTGAAACATTAAGTCATTTTACCATGGCAAGGATAATAACAAGGTGCTAGAAAAACAAGACATGAACTCTGAGAAAAAAATAACATGTGCAATTAAACCCATTGCAGTGTTCTAAAAATCAGCCTAGGCGGCCGCATAGGTGGCGTCGAGGCGCTAAACCCAAGGAGATGAAAAAAGCGCTCCAGACAATTAGGCGGTAAGGCGGGCTAGGCGGACTATAACCAAATCTTGATATATTTACTTTTTTAATGATTTATACCATATTCATAATGCAGGTTGTAGCATATCAAATCACAACAAGAAGTGAAATTGATCAAGTCAAAATGGATAATTTTATTATAGTTGTAATTTTTTGAACTTGTACCAATTTCAAATTATATAAATGATGATACATTTGTAATATTTAGTTTAATTCAATATAATTCTTAAATTTATGTTTAGTTTCTTAAGTTTTAATATTGAATTGAATCCTTGAAATTTTAAATTTTATTATTTAATAGCAATCTTGTTTATGAATAAAACTAATACGTTAAAGATATGTTAGTCATACTTAGCATATGTTGTTTGTCATTGACTTAAAATAAAAAAAATCCCGCCAAGGCCCCCTGGCCGCCAGCCTCCCTCCTAGCGCGCGCCTTTTAGAACATTGACCCATTGTGTTCACAAGCAGGATTATAAAGAAAGGGGGAACGAAGGGAAAGGAAGGGAAAGGAAGACAAAAACTTGCTTCCAAGGTGATTATCTAAGAAGAGGGCCATACAATAAAATGCATTCTGTAGAATTGCTATGCAGTAAATAGGCATGGCATATGAACTTTTAATAATGACAAGTGAGAAATTAACAAAAGTGAACAAAAAAGACATACATTGTTAATGCCAAGCATAAAAAGCATACCACGAGGAAACGCGATAGGACTATGCTAAGGTTCTACAGAAAAGACAAAGCACCTAATGGGAAAATGACTCGGTTTTTATTTTTTATTTTTGGCAGCACCTCACAAAAATCTCTGTACGAGTCTTTATATCATAAATATCTCTTCGCAAATCCTATTATCTACAACTACCTACTTTATGAGTCTTTATTATATCTTCTTCACTATCCTTTTCCTCTCACTTGATATCCTCTGTTGTTCTTCCCTTCCAACGTCTTTTGTTCTTTTGAATTCTTTTGTTCTTTTGAATTTTTCTCATCTGACATATTAAAAAGAAGAATTACAAGGAAGGGGAACAATAAGTTCTCCCAAATACATAGAGGAAAGAAACTATAAAAAAACGAATAAAAAACGGCAAGCCAATCTCTATGATCATCCACCAAAACATCTCAATAAAAGTTTCATTATGTGTATCCCAGAACGATGAAAGAAAATAAACTCTCTCCCAATGAAGAGGGAGAGACATAAAATCACCAAACACCAGCATTCCTCTATGTACAAATGCCCACAGGATAGCTAAGGCCTAAGAAAGCAAATCTTGAAACAACCAGGACCTAAAGAAGACAAGTTCTTACTCCATCATCAAAACCTAAGTTTCTTGATGAGTGCATATTATTCATTTATTTTGATTTCTTTATGTTTAGTTTTATTGCATGTTTCATGCGTATATGAGCTTATTAAGGTGTTTAATGATTTCAGGAAGAATTGGAGCTGAAATGAAGAAAAAAAGAATATCGCAGGGTTTTGAATGCTAAGTTGGATGCATGGTCTTGACTTGGGACTTGAATTTTATTGTAGAGCTCTTCCTTAGCTTTTCGGAACATCTTGAATCGTCCTGATCGGAGTTCATATGAAAAAGTTATGATCTTTTTACCAAACGGACATTGAACCTCAAAGTTTGGACTTGCAATTTACATAACAATCACTTGGAGCCCAATTTCGACCTTGATCCAGCCAGAATCTATCAATTCTCAAATAAGTAAAGTTGTAGATCTCGTCGATATCTTCAATTTGATAGGTAGCAGGTCCCGTAACTCCTCCCGGATCAAAAGTTATGACCATTCTACAAAAGGACGTCGCCGTAGGAAATGGGATAGCGAATTGGGCAGAAAATCTGTGAAATCTTAGATTTTTTGGAAAGTTTCTAAATGCAGATTTTGGCAGCTTTTCTACATGGAATTGGATTAATATTTCTATTAGATTTAGGATATCTTTAGACTGAGATTTTTCAAATTAGATTCTATTTCTTTATGGAAACTAGAGTATGATTTGTAATTACTTTTAAGATTTCGATTTCTAGTTCTCATAGGATTTAGGATTTTGTCTAGCACTATAAATAGAGGATGATAGTCAGGGTTTTATTCATTAAATTATCTACTACATTCTCTCATCTACACTATTGGAATGCAGACTTGGAAGCATGTCAGACTAGTTTTCTTTATTCAGTTCTAAGGGATGTTAAACTTATTTATAATTAATGGTTAATTGAGTATTCATTATTTATTCCTTCTCACATGAAATTCATTCTTGATAATCTGATTTAATTTCTGAATGCTATTTGGTTTAACTAATTTGATTTCTGCAGAATTGAATCGGTTAACGAACATCATATGCTAGATTAAGGAATAATATTACGTGTAATTGATATTGTTCCTAATCACAAATAGTAATTAGTAATATCTGATTGTTGACAAGCTTTTGAATATTGCTATAATTATAAAAAGACAAGTTAAACAATCCAAACTTATGTGTTTGTTGCTTGGAATAGTCTAATTCCCTAGTTCTTAATGCTGCTGTTATATTAAATCTAGAGAGCTTGTTCTAGGTTATATAATGGTTAGAATCTTGTGAAGAACTTGTTTTATTGAGTGACAATCTAAGGAGAGTTTCGGGTAGCAAAGCTTGTTGTTACCTAGGGTTATTAGTTTCATTGAAAGGTAAATAATGTTACACTTGATTAATCTATTGTTGTAAAAAGGTGATACTGAACTGAAGCTTTTTATTCATTGTTAATTTTTATTAGTTTATTCTTGTTAATTTAGTTAATCAATTCAAAATCCCCTTTTCATTAAAAATCATAGGATAAATATAAAACAAATCACTCTCTATGGATCGATCATTGCTTAATATTGTGCTAATTATTTGAATATGTAAAGTGAAAGTGAGGTTAATTTAGGAGTGTAAACGACAACTCCCATTTCTTGAGGGAAGTAGAAGGAAAACCTCAAAAGGTGGTATTGATCAGCATAATTTGATAGATTATCACTCTAAAAGTAACAAATTCTAGAATAAGCAAAGACACTGCCAAGCACCAATTACCGAATCATATTTCATCCAACTTAAATTTTATTACATGCACGAGCTTCATATACGTACACAAAAATATCAAAAGCAGTAAATATTTTTCCTACCACACAAAGTCTTATTTCAATGTAATTGCAGCTAAATTCAGCACAAAAATTAAGCACTTGAACAACATATTACCTTGCCCCAGTTATTGACATGAATTGCTGAACCTTCTCGCGATGCCCCCTGCCCAACTTGTTCTGTCAATAAACCAAAACCATACATTTAAAGACCTAAATCAACAACACAATAAAAATGCTTACATATTTAAATTGTTTGTAACCGTAATCAAGATCATGCATTCAAACCAACCAAGCAGAGGAGAAACCAAAAAAACAAACAACATATAGCATGCCAGATACTAAGACTTTCACAAAATAATCAATAACAACCGCAAACTCGAAAATCTATCAATCATCTAGATCACCATTAAAGATAACCAATCAAAAGGGAAAAGCATAAATTACTAAGCTTTATAAACAACATCAGAGTAATATAACCTGATTTTTCAGTTACATTTCAATTACCGCGCATAATCAAATATGTAAAAGGACAAATTAACAAAGCCGAGGAAGATACAGAGACTGACCATCTCGACCTTTTTGGAGAAACCCTAGAATCGAGTGATAATAGCTCGGATGAGAGGGTTTCGAGAGGAGAGAGAAACAGGGGTGGCTTTTTCGTAGGTTCCAGATTTATCTCTCTCTCTCCACTCTCTTTATTTCTACGGAGGAACTTGTATTTGTTCTTTGTTTCTATGGTTCCTGTACACTCCGTAGACCCCAGAGAGCTACCCACTGACATTGCCTTGGCTTCTAATTTATTTTTTAAATTAAGCTCAAATACTAGTAGTGGACACTAGTAATAAGGTGGTATTTGATTTAAATATTTAAATCAAATATTAAATATTTTTTTGTCTACTCACATTTTAGATTGTTTAATATAATGTGCTATATGTATATACTAGCAACAGTCCCGTGCTTCCGGTACTATGGACGGTGAGATTTATCATAAACTTTGGACGGCCCAGATGATTTATTAGGATGAGCGGAAAATTCAAAATCATTTGTATTTTGTTATATAGATACAGTTGTGTAGTACACAGTAGCCTATAGCGACGGATTTTTTGGACTATAACGACTCTTTTTTTGGACTATAGCGACGATTTAGACATTGTCATAAACTATAATAGCTATAGTGATGGGTGACCCGTCGTTATAACCCAAAAAAACGTTGCCTACACAGCTGTGTATAGACTTAGCAAACGGGTGGGCCAAGGCCAAACAAGCTGGACGAGTGGCAGACCGAGTCAAAAACGGGCGGGCCAAAAAGGCCCGGGTTTTGCTGGGCTAAATTTCTGCAGCTCAAAGCTCGGCCCGTGACGGACGGGCGAGCCGGGCCGGGCCAAAAACGCCCGGGATTTACTGGGTTAAAATGCTGCAGCCTAAAGCCCGGCCCGACTTGTGGGCTTGGGCATGTTTTGCCAGGTCTAGCTGTGTATATACAATTTTCCCTATATATAATTAAGTTTTAAAAATCTTGTTCATCTAAAAAATAACTTTTTATTTTGTAGATACACAACGTTTAGAGTCCAAAAATAACAAATCAAAAATAATGTCACGTATTTAGATCTCCAATTGCTAATAATTGAACACATCTTAAAAATTGTGCAATGTGTTTTGGTCTAAATGTTATCGTCGCAAATATTAGTTGTGAAGCCCCCAAAATAGGTATACATCATCCATTCTGAGTCGCCAAATACATGGCACAAAATGCAAATACAAACTTCATTTATACAATACGACAAAGCATAGCTGAGAGTTTTTACACGAATATTGTCCAATAGACAGTATTCAAACTCAAAAAGGAGCCCTCATTACATTTATTATCACACTAAATAATGAGGACTACTAAAACAACCATCATGGATCGTCACTCCATTCCCCGACTAGTTCTGGCTACGTTCTCATTTCTTGAAGAGAACAATAAAAGCAAAAGGGTGAGCTCAACTAGCCCAGTAAGAAATAAAATGACTAAGATAATGCAGAATAAATTATCGTTAGCCTTCAACAGTGTTAAACTGATAAATTACAAAAATCATCAAGTTTAACTGCAGCGGAACAAGCAATCCAGTAGAAGAGTCAAGTAGAACATGATGTTTACTATCTTCTATGATTTAAAAAGTTTATCATCAATTTTATTGCTGGGACTCAGCTAAATAAATAATCCATATAACTGAATTATCCATGCACTACGGACCAAGGATTTTTATTATTATCACCAATGGTCATGATCATACCAACAACTATCCATCAATGCACTACGGGCCAATAAGGACTTTTACCACATCATTTGTAATATTTCGGGTCATGATTATACCGAATGATCCCTAATCATAATCATATCAATCATCAGCCCATCTATGCACTACGGCCAAAGATGACTTTCATCATAATATAAGCATGATGATGATGATATAAGAATTCAATTAAATGAGAGCAGAGATAAATTTTAAAGATTTATAATTTAATTTATCCAGAATTCAATAATGTCCAAATTGTCAACATGATACTGCTTTGTGGAGTAAAATTCAAGAATAATATTGTATCAAAAATAATTTGGACAGAAAAGAAATTAACTTTTGTCATTAATAGTACTCTCTGAATAATACTTCGTGAATAGTATCCCGTGAATAGTACTCCGACATGAAAAGATTAAATTTTAACAAGAATATTCAGAAAAATATCATTATGAAACGATACTAGATGAAGCACAAATTCCAAGGATATTCTACTAATTTCAAGGAGTAAAGAAGCAATACTTGTCAACAAAAGTGTAGAATTAGGAATATGAAACGAAATAATATTATTTACATACTACAGAGTATGGAAGAAAATATTATTTCTTACGAATATTGAACACAAATAATATTCCTTACGAGTACAAAAGAAATGATATTCCATACAGTATGAAAGAATATACGAAACTGTAAATAGATTTTTACTCGTCATGCGGTAATTCGCGTAGACATATCATTTCCACAATTTAATAAAGAATGGATACAAAAGGTTATTCACCATGCATGCAGTAATCCGCGTAGACATGTTACTCCCTCGGATTAATAAAGAATGAATACGAAGGGTTATTCACCATGCATGCGGTAATCCGCGTAGACAGGTTACTCCCGTAGATTAATAAATAATGAATACGAATGGTTATTCACCATGCATGCGGTAATTCGCGTAGACAGATTACTCCTACAAATTTAATAAAGAATAAAATGACAACCCTTATACGTATGAAAAAAATAACATCATTTACAAATACGAAAGAAATAATACATCTTACCTTAGTAGGAGATTGGATACTGAAATAGTGTAGTAACATAATACTCTTCTTCTGTGAAATCCCAGATTTTATGAATAAAGAATTAATTTTCTCGAAATAATTTTTTAATATTATGGTGTGAATTTGAGATAATATTATAGTTGTGGGTAATATTTATAAATTTTGCAAAGTATGCAAGTTGTTATATTATATTCGATTGGTCAGGGAATGTTCTTTGTGTCGAAAAATATTCGTACGACAATACAATTATTGGTGGACCCCACAACGGAATTATTGTCAGATTGAAAAAAAGACAAAAATATTTTATTGAAAATAACGGCGGAAGTTTTACCGTTGATACTGTTGAACTATTGGGTAGTAAAAGTACAGTAATACGCGTTGTTGCATAGTAGCACACGGTATTGATTATTGATATTTATGTGAGAAGTCGCTCAGTTTGATTCAATTATTGTCGATTAATAATATGAATTATTATAGTGATGATGACGTTTTGTTTTATTCGTATTATTAACGTAATAAAACAGAAACATCTTTTTATATAAAACATAATACTTTATTAAAGTTATTCTATAAATAGAATATATTATATTTTATTATGCATAGTATTGCATAGTGTTTTGTATAGTGTTGCATAGTGTTTGCATAGTAAAAATCTTTTTATATAAATAGAATATATTATATTTTATTTAAAAGATTTTTCTTTAAATATGGACCGTCAGATTAAAGTAAATCAATCTGGACCGTTCATGGATTAGTTACTATGCATTCCATTCTCCTATAAATAGTAACTCATTCCTTCATTATTTTCTTACGAATTCACTGAACTCTAGAGAGAGAAACTATAGAGAGATAGAAGAAAAGCTTTTTGCTACTTAACTTTTCTTTTCCTATATCCTGTTTCTGTTACAGAAAGGGGTGTTATTCTTTCTTATTCATGAAGAGAACTGTTGTTATTCCATTTCTTATTATTCAGTTAGAATAACCTGTATACGCGGTCTACCCTATACTTGGTGACATTCTTCTATTATTCTGTTGGAACATCCTGTCTGTGTGTTTTACACCGGACCTGGTTCCGTCTTTATTATTATTCCGTTGGAACATCCTGTCTGTGTGTTTTACACCGGACCTGGTTCCATCTTTATTATTCTGTTGGAACATCCTGTCGGTGCAAATTTTGCCTGACCTGGTTCCGTTATTACTATTCTGTTGGAATAATCTGTCTATGCGAAGTACCGCATGCATGGTGATTTTTTTTGTTATTATATTCTTTATTATACTCAGTTGGTTAAAGTTTTGACTTCTATACTCCATGAAATTAGTAGAATATCCTTGATATTTGCGCTTCATCCAGTATCTTTTCATGGAAATATTCTTCCGATCATTCTTAAATTTTACTCTACAAATCAGTATCATGTGGACAATTTGGACATTAGTAGTTATTGGACAAATTAATTCTTGAACTTGTTTTATTGAATTCTTATATCATTGTCATCATCCTCATGTTTATATTTTTTTGAAAGTCATCTGTGGCCTGTAGTGCATAGATGGACTTGGTATGATTATGACCAGGGATTATTCGGTGTAATCATGATCATAATGTTACAAATGATGTGGTAAAAGTCCTCATTGGCCCGTAGTGCATTGATGGACAGTTGTTGGCATGATCATGACCATTGATGAATACATAAATATCCTTGGCCCGTAGTGCATGGAATTTGTGGTCGTGACCCTAATGAATATCCTTGGCCGTAGTGCAGGGATGATGTGGATTATTTATTAAGCTGAGTCTCAGCGATAAAAGTGATGAAAAACTTTTTAAATCATAAAAGATAGTAGATTCTATTCTCTATTTGACTCTTTTAATGGATTGCTTGATCCGCTGCAGTTAAACTTGATGTCTATTGTATTTTATCAGTTTAACATTGTTGGAGGCTAACGATAATTTATTCCGCATTATCTTAGTTATAATATTTCTTACTGGGCTAGTTAAGCTCACCCTTTCTTTCACTGTTCTCTTCAGGAAATGAGAACATAGCAGGGACTAGTCGGGGAGCGGAGTGACGGTCCAGAGGATAGCATTAGTAGTCCTCACTATTCTGTGAAAT
Organism: Panax japonicus; assembly: GCA_020205505.1. Taxonomy (NCBI): domain Eukaryota; kingdom Viridiplantae; phylum Streptophyta; class Magnoliopsida; order Apiales; family Araliaceae; genus Panax; species Panax japonicus. The sequence goes on along the minus strand of CM035109.1, from coordinate 6,306,041 downwards.
AGTGTATTAATAATTGTAATGAGGACTCTTTTTGAGTTTGTATAATCTCTAGTAGACAATAATTGTATTCAAACTCACAGTTATGTTTTGTCGTATTGTACACGACAGTTGTATTAGTAAGTTGTATTTGAATTATGTACCATGTATCTGACGACCCAAGATGGGTGATGTATTCCTAATTTTGGGGGCGTCATAGTTGGTATCAAAGCTTAGGGATATGATCCCTGGCTAAGATGTGAGATAAGAACTAGGAGGGGAGAGACGGGGAATTCCTTCACACTTATGACCTACCTAAGTTTATTTGGTATTTAATTAGTCGGTCAAAGTATAGGGATAATATGTGATTATATTCGACACTCAAAGGTTATACCTCAAGGGTTAGAATTTGAAGTGAGGTCAAGGTATCCTCACTTGTTTGGCATACCAGGTACGTACGTAAATTTCGAGGGTGAAATTTCATAAGGAGGGGAGATTGTGAGACCCCAGATTTTTTTGAATAAAGATTAAATTTTCTCGAAATATATTTTTGAATATTATGGTGTGGATTTGATATAATGTTATAGTTGTGGGTAATATTTACAAATTTTACAAAGTACGCAAGTTGTTATATAATATTCAATTGGTCGGAGAATATTTGTTTTAACAGGGAATATTCGTACAATGGCACAATCATTGGTGGACCCCCACAACGGAATTATTGTCGGAGTGAGAAAACGACAAAAATATTTTATGAAAATAACGGCGGAAGTTTTACCGTTAACTGTTGAAACACCCAGTGTTAAAAGTACAGTAATACGCGTGGTTGCATAGTAGCACACGGTATTGATTATTGATGCTTACGTGAGAAGTCACTCAGTTATACTCAATTATTGCTACAGTAATTGTTGTATCATATCTATCATATTATGGATTCAATTATGGTCAGTATCATCTGCATAAAATGTTTTTTTATTAAATCAATACTTGAGACGACAAAGTTATTCATATTATAAACTGCAATATTTACAATGTCAAGAAGTTCTGTAAAGGAGAAGTTTGGTCACCTAATTGCGCGCCAATAGGGAGAAATTCTTATTGAAAAGCCCCTTCTTTCTTGGGAACGACCTGGTTGATAAATATTGTGAGTTATAATATTAATAATGAATGTTGTTCGGAGTTGAATTTGGAGACGTGGACATGATATTTGAGTCCGAAACGACGAAATTAGTAAAAATAGTCTATAAACATAAAAGTTTTCGGGATTCACTATTTGGTCAAAAAGTCAACAGTTGACTTTTTCGCTGTTGACTTTTCGGGAAAAGTCAAACTTCAAAATTTCTAAATTTATATTTTTGATAAAAATAGTTTCATTGTGTTGGAATTAATTGTGTTAGTGAAAATCGAGAATTATTTCGATAATAATTGATGTCTGGAGGTTATATTGACCAATCGGGTATTTAATCGGATAAATGAGCAATTAATTGGTATTATTTTACATGATTATAACTATTTGTTCACATATGTGTACTATTGAATCACATTATTTACTATTAGGGGAGTTGGTGCAAAATTGATAATACTTGCATGACTAAGTTAAAAATTGAGGTTTAGATGGAGGTACTATACTGTAATTCATATTTTTTCACATGATTATACTATTGATTCACATAATTGAACTATTGATTCACATTATTTACTATTAGGGGAGTTGGTGCAAGATTGATAATACTTGCAGGACTAAATTAAAAATGAAAGAAAAGTTTGAGGTATTATACTGTAATTTTCGAGCCCCAAAACGTGCAATTATCGAAACTATATTTTCCTAAAAATAGAAGCTCATTCTTCCTTCATTTTTCACCAATTCACAAAAGCTTTAGAGCGATTATTATAGTGAGAAAGAAGAAGAGAAATCTGCTACCTCACTATTTCAGTATCCAATTTTTTCCAAGGTAGGTAATATTATTTGTTGTACCCGTAGGGAGTATTATTTCTTTCTAATCTATGAAGAGAACTTTTGTTATTCCATTCTTATTTTTCTGTTGGAATAACCTGTATACGCGGGCTACCCTATATTTGGTGAAATTCTTCTGTTGTTCCATTCTTTATCATTCTGTTGGAACATCCTGTCTGTGCGTTCTACGCCGGACCTGGTTCCATCTTTATTATTCAGTTGGAATATCCTGTCTGTGCGTTTTACGACGGACCTGATTTCGTCTTTATTATTCTGTTGGAATATCTTGTCTGTGCGTTCTACGCCGGACCTGGTTCCGTCTTTATTATTCTGTTGGAATATCATGTCTGTGTGTTTTACTCCAGACATGATTCCGTCTTTATTATTCTGTTGAAATATCCTGTCTGTGTGTTTTACGCCGGATCTGATTCCGTTATTTATTATTCTGTTGGAATAACCTGCCTGTGCGGTCTATCGCATGCCTGGTGATTTCTTTTGTTTTGCAAATATCCTTGATATTTGCGCTTCATCCAGTATCTTTTCATTGAAATATTTTTCTGAGCATTCTTGAATTTTACTCTACAAAGCAGTATCATGTTTACAATTTGGACGTTATTAGTTCCTGGATAAAATAATTCTTGAACTTGTTTTATTAAATTCTTATATCATTGTCATCATCTTCATGTTTATATTTTGTTGAAAGTCATATGTGGCCTATAGTGCATAGATGGACTTGGTATGATTATGACAAGGTATTATTCGGTGTAATCATGACCGTAATGTTACCAATGATGTGGAAAAAGTCCTCACTGGCCCGTAGAGTATTGATGGACAGTTGTTGGCATGATCATGACCATTATTGAATACACAAATATTCTTGGCCCGTAGTGCATGGATAATTGTGGTCGTGATACTAAAGAATATCCTTAGGTGCAGGGGTGATTCGATGATGTGGATTATTTATGAAGCTGAGTCCCAGCGATAAAAGTGATGAAAAACCTTCTAAATCATAAAAGATAGAAGATTTTATTCTCTACTTGACTCTTTTAATGGATTGCTTGTTCCGTTGCAGCTAAACTTGATGGTTGTTATATTGTATCAGTTTAACACTGTTGAAGGCTAACGATTATATATTCTGCATTATCTTAGTCATAATATTTCCTACTGGGCTAGTTGAGCTCACCCTTTTACTTTTATTGTTCTCTTCAGGAAATGAGAACGTAACAGGGACTAGTCGGGGAACGGAGTGACGGACCAGATGATAGCATTAGTAGTCCTCACTATTCTGTGAAATAGTGTAATAATAATTATAATAAGGACTCCTTTTGAGTTTGTATAATCTCTAGTAGACAATATTTGTATTCAAACTCACAGTTTATGTTTTGTCGTATTGTACACGACAGTTGTATTATTAAGTTGTATTTGAATTTATGTACCATGTAAGTGGCGACCCAAGATGGGTGACGTATACCTAATTTTGGGGGCGTCACACATTCCATGTGAAATTTAATTCTCTACAACTTTGTAGCAGAAAGTTTTTCTAAATTTTGACTAACATATATAAATTGGCTTACCGAAAAAGTTCACCGGAAAATATTTTCGGGTCATTTTCTCCGGCGAACTACTTAGTTTTCGACGAGTTTTTCAGTGTTTTTCTGCCCATATCAGATCCACTATATTTTAGGAGTCCAACCATGGTCTTAAATTTGAAAACAAACCACCAATCACCGTTAGATTTATGTTTTTCGACCAAATTCCAGCAAAGCCTAATCTTTTTAAGCTTACGCTTAAAAAGATTAAGCTTTTCTGGAATTTCGTTAAGCTTAAAAAGATTTGAGCTTAATCTTTTTAAGCTTAAAAATGATTTGAACAAGTATTAAACAAGTTTCTATAGCTTAACGTCACTTCAAAGTCCTACATTATCAAATTTATGTATATATACGCATACATTAGTTATACATGCTTGATACATATACCAACAATCCTACACACCTATTATACACATATTCAGCCTTACCTTTGCTATACAATCATATTATATAGTTGCATAATCAACCTTGTTTTTGCTTTTGAAAATTTATTTAGAAACTTTTGAAATCTGGATTCTATATAGCCATTACATGTTTGAACACTTAAAACATCACTTTAATTATGTATTATAACTTAATATATTAATACACACATGATTCAAGGTTCAAACCAAAGTTAAAACAGTTTGGCAACTCTGTAATGTGGCACGACTGTGTTACTCATTAGTCCAGAGTTGAGTTTGATTTTTCCTATTTTCCAACTTACTTTTTAGCATACAGGGGTACTGATACATATCATATACACATGTCAATGAGGTTTTGGTTTAGGTTTGATACATCTTGTGCTTGCTTTTAAGTACTTTCAAACGTTATGATTTTACTTGAAATTCATATTCAACAAGGCTTAATTAGTTCATTTCACAAAGGACTAAGCATAACAATCCTTAAATCAAATAATGTTGATAAATCACTTTTATTACGCATGCTCACATGTATTTAATCCATTTATTCATATATAGTATGGATTAACACTTGTAAATTTATTTTAGACCATGTTATAACAATGTATATCATGCCTAACTAAATGGATCAATATATTAGTCACATTTAGAAGCATAAAAGATCATATTATGCCTGCATATAAGGTCAGAACTGTTTTCAAAATGTTTGTTTTCAAAGCTTTTATGTTTTCCTTGAAAAATTGATACTAAATCATGCTAAGGTAACATATTACATGCAAGACAACCTTGAGTCGCATATTAAACTTATTTTGTACATAACAAAGTTAAAAACACATTCCCAGAATATCGGATTGTAACAAAAATCATTTTCAAGAACTACGGACCAACGCGACCGCGTTGGTTTTGACTGGGGAAGTGGCGCAGCCAAGCCACTTCGGAACAGGTTCAGACCAGGCTCTGTTTTAGCAGAACTCAAAAAACATTAAGTATAAAGCTCATAACATGCAACTCCAAATCATACTTACATCTCAGATAACACAATGATACCAATTTCCAAACTAATTACTAAGCAATTCATGTTAATTCTTGTGAATTTTATCTAGCTTGAAATCAAGAATGGACTTAAAAGGAATATTACCTTCTTGAAGTTGTGATGTTAACTTTTGTTTCCAATTTCTGACTGCTCTTCTAAATTAGCATAACTCGTTCTCTATATTAGAACTAATCTCAAAAAACTAACAACTTGAATTATGAAGGGGAGACTTCTATTTATATGAGAACATATGCCCAATTATTGGGTTTTGCACAAGAATTGGACCAACATGGAAGGGAAGAAGCCATTGGTTAAGGAGGATTTGGTAAAAAGTTTTTAATTTCTCCCTCACCATCATGCCCCAAGCCATCATTTGCAACTTTCGATGTTAAGAAACATAGTGAATAAGTCATTGGCCTAAATGCGGTTGAAGCAAGCTAGCTAATGGGACTAAAAATATGGGACAAGGGTTTTAATAATCTGCACTTACCAGCAATATAATGTTAGTTCTTTTTTTTGGGCTCATGTATCAACCATTATGTAATATGAAGATATATAAAAAAAAATTCTTCCTTTTTGAGCTTTAATTGTGGGTGTCACAATATTATTTCTCCAATATGTTAATTCCTCTAATACATAATTATTGTTTTTAATTATACTTAAATTAAACATTCATTTTTAAATTAATCCCTTCTATAATTAATATCAAACATTTATTTTCAAAATTAATTTACCTCAAGTAATTAACCAATTCATCTTATTCGTTATACCACACAAGGCATATCTTATAAGGTTAATTAAGCTAATCATCATTGTTACCACATTTCTCAATTACCATATACTTAATTCAATTTAAATTGAATTCCTACGTTTCATGACACACAAAATATATAAGTACTATAAATAATTTCCAAACAAATTTATTATCATTACTAATATTGTTTACAAAATTCTCGGGTATAACAACAATAACTCATATTATTTGATATGATGTTATTAGACCAGTTAACATGATTTACAATGTCTAGAAAGTCTATCAAGGAAATATGTTATTTAATTGCGCGTCGTTTCTACGGAAAACCCCCTCTTTTATGGAAACGATTTTGTTATCAGTATTATGAGTCGGTAATATTAATTAGGAATAATTGTTGAAAGATTGAAAATGTGTAAATAATAATGAATAAAATGTGTTGATTAAAGATAAGTATGATATTTAATGTGCGGTAGATGTTCGTTTAATTTTTGATATAAATAGAGGGGTTTAACACGAGTCGTTTGTTGTAAGTTTGACATATTTTTATACGATTCTCTTCTCCGACAATAATATGCTTTCAAATATATTATGATAATATTATATTAAAATAATATAATATTCTAAATTTTTATAATAATTTGCCATACTTAAAAGAAATACGGTGCCAAATAATGTGTCTAACTTTGTAATATGAGAACAAGGTGTTAAAATAATATGCCTAATTTACAATATAAGAACAATGTGCCTAACTTTGAAATATAATAATATACTAACATTATCATATTGCAAAGCTTTTCAAACTTGGTGTGTCCAAGTTTTCTTGTGAGAAGTTTTTTTTCCACCTTAGTGTGCTCTCATTCTCCTATAACTAGATTGCTCAGTTGAGCAATGAATAAGACACTAACAGTCAAATCTACACTCTTATTAAGGTAAGGAATATCATTTTTTATTTCATATTCGTAAGAGTTTTTTTGTAAGACCCCAGTTTTTATAAATAAAGATGAATTTTCTATAATTATTATTTTTGAATATTATGGAATAAATTGGATATAATGTTATAGTTGTGGGTAATATTTATAAATTTTGCAAAGTACGAGAAACTTATACACTTAAACGTCTTGCTCGTATGTACATAAACGAGATTGTAAGACTGCATGGTATGCCGGTATCCATAGTTTCTGATCGAGACCCAAGATTTACTTCACGATTTTGGGTTAGTTTGCAAAAAGCTATGGGCACAGACTTACGATTTAGCTCGGCATATCATCCTCAGACGGACGGACAGTCGGAGAGGACTATTCAAACTCTTGAAGATCTATTAAGACTCTGTGTCCTTGATTTCAAAGGAAGTTGGGACAAGTTCTTACCATTGGTGGAGTTTTCCTATAACAACAGTTATCAAGCAAGTATTGGCATGGCTCCATTCGAAGCGTTATATGGAAGAAAGTGTCGCTCTCCAGTATGCTGGGATGAGGTGGGTGAAGCAACGTTGTTGGGACCGGAGTTGGTACGTATGACTACGGAAAAGATTCAAACGATCCGACAACGTATAAAAACCTCACAAAGTCGACAAAAGAGTTATGTTGATCTTCATCGAAAGGACGTGGAATTCAATATAGGAGATCATGTGTTGTTACGTGTTACTCCATGGAAAGGAGTTACAAGATTTGGAAAGAGAGGAAAACTCAATCCTCGATTCATCGGTCCATTTTTAATCCTCGATCGAATAGGAACTGTGGCCTATAGACTCGCTTTACCGCCAAGTATGTCTCGTGTTCATAACGTTTTTCACATATCCATGTTACGAAAATATGTGAAAGACCCGAACCACATTATTGAGTTAGAACCGGACGAAATAGCGGAAGATCTGACGTATGAAGAGATTCCTGTTCAAATCTTGGATAAGAAGGAACATATTCTACGCTCCAAGGTTATACCTCAAGTCAAAGTTTTGTGGAGAAACCACGATGTTGAGGAAATGACTTGGGAGTTAGAATCTGAAATGAAATCAAGGTATCCTTACCTCTTTGATATACCAGGTACGTACCCTAATTTCGAGGGCGAAATTTCATAAGAAGGGGAGGTTGTAAGACCCCAGTTTTTATAAATAAAGATGAATTTTCTATAATTATTATTTTTGAATATTATGGAATAAATTGGATATAATGTTATAGTTGTGGGTAATATTTATAAATTTTGCAAAGTACGCAAGTTGTTATAAAATATTCGTTTGGTCGGGGAATATCCTTTTTGTCGGGGAATATTCGTACGAAGGCACAATCATTGGTGGACCCCACAACGGAAGTATTGTCGTAGTTAGAAAACGACAAAATTATCTTTCTATAAAATAACGGCGGAGGTGTTACCGTTAAAACTGTTGAACTACTCGGTAGTAAAAGTACAGTAATACGCGTTGTTGCATAGTAGCACACGGTATTGATTATTGATGCTTACGTGAGAAGTCACTCAGCTATACTCAATTATTGTTACAGTAATTGCTGCATCATATCTTTTATATTATTGATTCAATTATTGTCACAGTATCATCTGTATAATATGTTATATTATTTAAACAATAATTGAGACGACAAGTTATAAATGATTAATAATTGTTGAAAGATTAAATATGTGCTGATTAAAAATAAAATGATTTCTGGTAATTTTTATTCAATCATTGATGTATATAAAGAGTCTATTATTAGACGTTTGTGGTAAGTTGAATTATTTATGGGGGGCCATATGTCATCATCTAAGAGTCTTTTTCATAAATAGTAATTACCTTCGTAAATAGTAATTACCTTCGTAAATAGTAATTACCTTCATAAATAGTAATTACCTTCGTAAATAGTAATTACCTTCGTCAATAGTAATTACCTTCGTAAATAGTAAATACTTTCGTAAATAGTAATAAATCTTCTATAAATAGAGGCCTAGGGCTTCATTATTTTTCACGAATTCGCTCAAGCTATAGAGAGAAAAAGTATAGAGAGAGTAATAGAGAAAGAAAAAGAGTATTCGGTTACTACACTACTGCAGTATTCAATCTCTTAATACGGTAAGGGGTGTTATTCTTTCTTCTTGAAGAGAACTTATGTTATTCCATTCTTTGTTATTCTGTTGGAATAACCTGTAAAAGTGGCATACCCTATACATGACCTGTATACGCGGTACACCCTATACTTGGTGAAATCCTTATGTTATTCCATTCATTATTATTCTGTTGGAATAACCGGTATACGCGGAATACCCTATACTTGGTGACATCCATTTACTATTCTGTCTTTACATTTCTGTCGGAATATCCTGTCTGTGTGTTTACACCGGACCTGGTTCCATCCTTTATTATTCTGTTGGAATATCCTGTCTGTGTGTTTTACACCGGACCTGGTTCCATTATTTATTATTCTGTTGGAATATCCTGTCTGTGTGTTTTACACCGGACCTGGTTCCATTCTTTATTATTCTGTTGGAACATCCTGTCGGTGTGAATTTCACCTGACCTGGTTCCGTTATTTATTATTCTGTTGGAATAACCTGCTTGTGCGGTCTATCGCATGCATGGTGATTTCTTTTGTTATCTCATTCTTTATTATACTCAGTTGGTTAAAACTTTGACTTCTATACTCCATGAAATTAGTGGAATATCCTTAATATTTGCGCTTCATCCAGTATCCTTTCATGGAAATCTTCTTCTGATCATTCTTGAATTTTACACCACAAAACAGTATCGTGTTGACAAATTTGGACGTTAATAATTCCTGGATAAAATAATTCTTGAACTTGTTTTATTGAATTCTTATATCATTGTCATCATCCTCATGTTTATATTTTGTTGAAAGTCATCTGTGGCCTGTAGTGCATAGATGGACTTGGTATGATTATGACCAGGGATTATTCGGTGTAATCATGACCGTAATATTACAAATGATGTAAAAATAAAAAGTTCTCATTGGCCCGTAGTGCATTGATGGACAGTTGTTGGCATGATCATGACCATTAATGAATACACAAATATCTTGGCCGTAGTGCATGAATAATTGTGGTCGTGATACTAAAGAATATCCTTGGCCGTAGTGCGGGGGTGATTCGATGATGTGGAATATTTATTAAGCTGAGTCTCAGCTATAACGATGATGAAAAACCTTTTAAATCATAAAAGATAGTAGATTTTATTTTCTACTTGACTCTTTTAATGGATTGCTGGTTCCGCTGTAGTTAAACTTGATGTTTATTGTATTTTATCAGTTTAACACTGTTGAAGGCTAATGATAATTTATTCTGCATTATCTTAGTCATAATATTTCTTACTGGGCTAGTTGAGCTCACCCTTTCTTTCACTGTTCTCTTCAGGAAATGAGAATATAGCTGGGACGAGTCAGGGAACGGAGTGATGAACCAGAGAATAGTATTAGTAGTCCTCACTATTCTGTTAAATAGTGTGACAATAATTGTATTGAGGACACCTTTTGAGTTTGTATGATCTCTAGTAGACAATAATTGTATTCAAACTCACAGTTATGTTTTGTCGTATTGTACACGACAGTTGTATTAGGAAGTTGTATTTGAATTCTGTACCATGTATCTGGCGACTCAAGATGGGTGATGTATACCTAATTTTGGGGGCGTCACATTTTTTTTCATACTACATATTATGATAAGAAAGTATTATTCATTTTTACAACCTTATCATTAAATGGTGAAAATTCTTGAAAGTGATTAGAATATCTTTAATAGTTTATGATTTATCTAACATTTCACCTAAATCTTCCTATTAAATTTTAATCGTGATATTTGAAATGTGAACCATATATTTTATTTACTTTTATATTATATCAAGAATTTAAATCGATTTCTAAATATCGACAATTTGGACTGTGCATAAATAAAAAATCATTAATATTTTTTATATTATTATTCTGATTATTCTGGTTAATTGTACTAATAATCAATATTAAGTTGTTGTAAATGTTTTTGGCCTATGTGCAAAGACATTATGATTGTTGAGTGTCTTTAGCTTGTGTGACAAAGACACGTGGTGAAAATTCTCTTTAGTCTGAGTGCAAAGTGTGACGCCCCCAAAATAGGCCCACACAACCCATTCTAAGTCGCAAAATACATGATACAAAAAATAACTACAAACTTCATTATTATAATTGTCGTGCAAAATACGACAACACATATAATACTGTGATTTTTAATACAAATATTATCTTCTAGACAATATCCAAACTCAAATAAAGTTCTCATTATAATTATTGATACACTATTTTACAAAATTGTGAAGACTACTATTAAAATCGTCTTGAACCATCACTCCACACCCCAACTAGTATCAGCTATATTCTCGCCTTCTAAGAAAAACAATGAAACAAAAAAGAAAAGGGTGAGCTCAACTAGCATAGTAAAGTATATTATGACTAAGATAATGTAGAACAAATTATCATTAGTCCTCAACATGGGAAAATCTTACAATACAATAAACAATAAGTTTTAGATCAATAACTGCAGCGAAAACAACAATCCATTAGAATAATCAAGTAGATCATGAAATCTATTATCTTCTCTGATTTAAAAGTACATCATCAATATTTTATCCTTGTAACATCATTCAATAAATATTTCAATTCAACGAATTATCCATGCACTACGAGACAAGGATATTCGTTCGTATCACCAGTGGTCATGATCATACCAAACATCTGTCCATCTATGCACTACGGGCCAAAGAGGACTTTAACCACAAACCTTATCTGTAATATTAAAGGTTATGATTATACCAATACATAATTCCTGGTCATAATTATACCAATCAACAGTTCATCATTACACTACGGGTCAAAGATAACTTCCAGTACAATATAAGCATTAGGATGATAACAACGATATAAAGATTCAATCAAGTGAGATAAAGGATAAATATTAGATAATTATAATTCAATTTATCCAGAGTTCTAAAATGTCCAAATTATCAACATGATAACTGCTTTGTAGAGTAAAATTTAAGAATAATATTCATATATCAAAAATAATTTGGACAAAAAAAAAATCAATTTTCGTCATGAATAGTATCCCGGGTGAATAGTACCCCATGAATAGTACTTCATAAATAGTAACTCGACATAAAAATATGGAAATTTATCAAGAAAGTTCAGAATAATATTTCCATGAAATGATAGTAGATGAAGCGCAAAATTTAAGAAAATTCTAATTATTTCAGAAATTATAAAAGCAATACTTACCATATTAAGTTTAAATTTAGGAATAAGAAATAAAATAATATCCCTTTCATAAAAGGGAGTATGAAAGAAAATAATATTTCTTATGAGTATTGCAAAAAAAAATATATCATTTACCTCAAAAGAATAACACTTCTGACTAGAATATCGGATATAATACTGAAGGAAATTTGCACTGTATAGCATCACTCAAGATATCTAAATACTCACAAAAATACGATCGATATTATAGAGAGCGAAACTTTTGATTCTGATGTGATTTTCAATTCTAACCTAATTAAGCACCCTATTTATAGGAAAACACTTAGAATACCAAAGCAGAAAATTTAATAAAATAGTAATATTTAAAAAAAAAAATCCTACGCACACCACATCACTCTATTAAGCACACACAAGTGTGTCCCACCCACATTAAAAATGTTTTTTGTGAAAAAATATGTATAATCCCAAAAATTAATTATTCCAAAAATTCAATAATACTTAATAAATAGTCCTTTTATCAGAAAAAACTGAATCTTATGTCCATTTCATAGAAAATTTAATTCTCTACAACTTTGTAGAAATTTTTTTTTCCAAATTCCGAACTAAAAATGACCGAAATACACATACGGATGATTTTCCACACCAAAATACTGATAAAAACATCAGTACTAATTCCTTCATATATATCCATATTGAATAAATATTTTCTTATCATATAAATCAACAATTAATTATTCACAAATAATATTACAGAACTACAATATTGATAACTGGGTCGTTCCCAGAAAAGAAGGGGATTTCCGATAAAGATTTCTTCCTACTGGCGCGTAATTAGGTGACCAAACCCCTTTTCTAGACAGAATTTCCTTAGACATTGTCAGTAATGCTATCTAATAATATTATTCAAATAATATGAATTATTGATCTGATAATGAAAAATACTGTGCAGTGACAATTATTGAATTAATAATAATATAAAAATATTGTACAATACTATGTGCTACCGTGGAACAACGCGTATTATGACTAAGATAATGTAGAACAAATTATCTACGCATACCACATCACTCTCATCAAAGCATAAATCTTAATGTAGAACAACCTTATTTATAGGAAAATGCTTAGAACACCAAAGCAGAAAATTTAATAAAATATTAATATTTTTAAAAAAAATTCATACGCACACCACATCACTCTTATCAGCACACACAAGTGGGTCCCACCCACATTAAAAACGTTTTTTTGTGAAACAATATTTATAACCCCAAAAATTAATTATTCCAAAAAATCAATAATTCATAATAAATAACTCTTTTATCAGAAAAATTCGAATCTTATGTCCATTTCACAGGAATTTTAATTCTCTACAACTTTGTAGAAGAAAACTTTTTAAAATTCAGAACTAAAAATGACCAAAATCCACATTTGGATGATTTTCCACACCAAAATACTGATAAAAATTTCAGTACTAATTCTTTCATTTATATCCACATTAAATAAATATTTTCTTATCATATAAATCAACAATTAATTATTCACAAATAATATTACAGAACTACAATATTGACAATCAGGTCGTCCCCAAGAAAGAGGGGGCTTTTCAATAAAGATTTTTCTCTACTAGCGCGCAATTAGGTGACCAAATCCCTATCCTAGACAGAACTTTCTTAGACATTGTCAGTAATGCTATATAATAATATTATTCAAATAATATGAATTATTGATCTGATAATGAGAAATACTGTGCAATGACAATTATTGAATTAACAATAATATAAAAATACTGTGCAATACTATGTGCTACTGTGCAATAACGCGTATTATGACTAAGATAATGTAGAACAAATTATTTACGCATACCACGTCACTCTCATCAAAGCAGAAATTTTAATGTAGAACAACCCTATTTATAAGAAAATGCTTAGAACACCAAAGCAGAAAATTTAATAAAATATTAATATTTTTAAAAAAAAATCCTACGCACACCACATCACTCTCATCAGCACACACAAATGGGTCCCACCCACATTAAAAACGTTTTTTTATGAAAAAATATTTATAACCCCAAAAATTAATTATTCCAAAAATTCAATAATTCATAATAAATAGCTCTTTTATCATAAAAATTCGAATCTTATGTCCATTTCACGAGAATTTTAATTCTTTACAACTTTGTAGAAGAAAGCTTTTTCAAATTCAAAACTAAAAATGACCGAAATCCACATTTGGATGATTTTCCACACCAAAATATTGATAAAAATATTAGTACTAATTCTTTCATTTATATCCACATTGAATAAATATTTCCTTATCATATAAATCAATAATTAATTATTCACAAATAATATTACAGAACTACAATATTGGCAACCAGATTGTTCCCAAGAAAGAGGGGGCTTTTCGTTAAGGATTTTTCTCTACTAGCGCGCAATTATGTGACCAAGCCCCTTTTCTAGACAGAACTTCCTTAGACATTACCAATAATGTTATCTAATAATATTATTCAAATAATATGAATTATTAATCTGATAATAGAAAATACTGTGCTGTGACAATTATTGAATTAACAATAATATAAAAATATTGTGCAATACTGTGTGCTATTGTGCAATACTGTGTGCTATTGTGCAACAACGCGTATTACTTTATTTTACCCACCGGGTATTCCAACAGTTTTAACGGTAACCGTTACGCCGTTATTATAAAAAAACTCATTCGTGTCGTTTTCTTCATCCGATAATTTTCCATTATAGGGTCCACAAATGGTTGCGCCGTCGTACAAATATTCTCCGATAACAAGAATATTTCATGACCAGACGAATATTCTCCGACAACAATGAATATTTTATAACAACTTAATTATTTAAAATATTTATGCATTTTACCCATAACTAACCATATTAATCAAATAAACACCTTATTATTCAAAATAATAATAAAATAAATTAAATATTTATTCATAAAAAATTGGGACCTTACACAAAGTGTAATTGTCTATTGACATAATCATGATTATTGATGTTACAATTGAATATACTTGGCTTAGGTATAAAGATGAATTGATCGGCATGATTATGACAAAAAAAATTGTTAAATGACATGATTATTACCAGAAATTATGAATTAATATAATCATGACCTTTGGTGTTACAAACGAAAACAATTTGTGAAAAATTCTCTTTTGCCTTGGTGCAAAAAGGAACTATTAATTGGTGTTACAAAGATAAAATATTGATGTTAATTTTTTTAATTGGAGAAGATAGTAGACATTTTGATCTATTTGACTCTTTTAATAGATTACTCACTTCGCTACAGTTATTTGTTGACAAATTATAGTTAATTCATATCTAATTAATTGTCATAATTAAATTAATTTTTTTTAAAGTTTGACTTTAATACTTGTGTTCGGATTAGAATTTCAAACAAATTTTGTCCATATAAGAATTAATATAAAATTTCATTATAAACTTAAATAAAACTAAAATATTTATTTTCCATAATCATAACTAATAAATATGCAATCCATTTAAATATTAAACTTAATAATTAATCGAAGGAACCTATAATATATAGTTTAATAATTTATTATTTAAATAAGTTTTTAGCAATTTAATAATTGTAATTATCTTTTTAAAATCCTAATAAAATATTTATTTATTTAATAATATAATAAATCATTACCCATGTCACGCAGCTTGTTAATTTTATTTTAAAAGTCAAAATTAATGATTTAAATTACAATCCATTAAGCAAAAGTATAAGTACAATAATCCTACACCTATTAAACAAAGGGAAGATTAATTCTAGTTGGATCCAACTTTTGGCAAATTTTCTTCTATAAATACCAACCACTACTAACAACTCATAAGTACGAGGGATTTATCAATCTTCTTCTTCTTTATTGTTTGTATTTGTCTGGAAGGTCTTCAAATTCTCTTCTACTACAACAATTCCGGTTGAACAGATTTTGTTGGGGGCATCACTTAGGTTGAAAATCATGCCCTAATTTTGAAGGTTTGTCCCTTTTTATTATGCTGTGTTTTCACTAACCTTTTTTTTAATTATTATTTTAACTCATTGAAATAAATATTTTCATGATCATCTTATACCTAATTATTATAGCTAAATTTTATTCTTCGTCCTAATTTTTTTTAAAAAAAAAATTCAAGTTTTTACTTTTCAAAATTAATTTTAGGTATTTTTAAATTCAGAATTAATGTGATCGATTAAACTTTTAAAAATTATAAATATGTTAATTCATATAGACTTTAATTTAAAAATATATCTATTTAACTTCAAAAGTGATTTTATATTTTAAAACGGAGTACATATTATTTTTTGATTTTGTTCATTATAATATTTGACGTTAAAATTTAGCTATATATTAATATTAATTAATTAATAATAAAGCATTCATGAGAAATTTTTTATTCAAATTTTATATAAACTATTATCATTCCTACCAAAATATTCAATATTTATTGATGTAAAAATACATTAAGACATAATGAATCTGTAAAAATATAATAATAAACAAAATTTAATTTGATTTGAGCCTAATATTATAACAGCATAAAGTAAGTGTATATATTTATGACCATTTTTTTAGAATAATGTTACAGATATAAATTATTGATAGTATTATTCTTTATTTTTTAATAGAATTTTTCATTATGATTAAATAAAGATAAAGATTCCTATATAAAACTAGGCAAATAGTGGCAAATTTAGGTGATGGGTACGTTGATTCCTACTTTTCTTTGTATATATCTTTAATTTTGATCTCTGGTTTTTTCTTTCCAAGTGTTTCTGCAGGTTTTGTAGCAGGAACTAGGGTTATGGTTTCTGTTGGTTATTGAAAGATGATAAAAAGTACAAATATGCAAATTTATAGAAATTTTGTTGAGATACTTTGTTTGTAATTTTATGGGTATGAAGTACGGAGATGAGGGAGTCGCATATGTTTGGCAATTTTGGGGGGTGGGGTGGGGGGGGGGGGAAGGGGATTAGGGATTCTGTTTCTGATGATGTGCTACAACCGGCCTTTGCCATTGCAGGTGCGCTTGCATGGCAGGCCACTCAAAATTTAATAAAAGGGAAGAAGAGGTTTTTTGTTTTTGAGGGGAGAAATTCTCCGGGATTTTTGAACCGGATTCACCCCTCTGGTGTGTGGTGTTCATGTGTCCCATGCTGTTTTTTTTGTTGGTTGCTAAATCTATTTGTGTTTGATTTAACTCGCCTTTGATCAAATTCACCAGCCACAACATAAACAGACAACAAAATGTGCACTCAAAAGATATGAATGAATAAGCAAGGCTCTCAATATGTTGAAAAAGGTACAGTTTTGTCCAACTTTTTTATAAGCCAATTAATTTGCATATCCTGATGCTCATAAATTTAGGATCTTTGATTTTATATTTCCTCCTTCACCTATTGAGTAACTTACTTTCTTAGATTACGATTTAAAAATTTTGTATAAAAATTGTGCAAGCCAGTGATTAAGTACATCATATTGAATAAGTCATAGACCAATAGAACAAGTACCTTGAAAGAGTTCCATTTTGCACCCTGTCATTCTCTTAATTATGAACTATCTAATTTGCACCAGTTCAGAGATGGGCAAGGTTGCTGCTCTAAACCTCGTAAGCATGGTCTCTAAATAGGTAAAGCTAAAAATGTAACATGTCTTACAGCGCAGCTGGATATGAATCATATCCGGGTAATTCAACATATTATAGACCAAGAACACGGTATACTGTCATTACTCCCTCCATTCCCATTTGTGAAAATTGCAAACTTAATGGTTTTTAGGTGATCTTTAGGCTTTATATTTTTCTTCAATGTTTAACCTACATATAATGATTGTTTAGTTTAGTGGTGATGTCATTATAATGAAATTGTGATGTTATTAAACTTGAGGACTTGTTGTCATTTTATACCATCATTAATAAATGTGAGACTTTTTATGTGGAACAAAAAATAATTGGCAAATGAGATCTTTTGTATTGAAAAGTTGGAGCAAGTTACAACAATGACACTGAGCAAAATTAACAACAGATCTATTATGATAACATCGTTTATTTACAAATTACAACGGAATGACTCACAGTGTCCTGTAATATGTCTCCAGTAACATTTGGTTAGTTTTTGAGTTAATTAATTTTGTTTTGCAATATCATTTAATAAACTGACAGAAAGATCTCAATAATCAATATTGTGATACATGTGATATTTTTCTGAAGAAGGGAATGTATGTGATGATCTATTGTGATCATTATATTATTACTTTTAGCTTTTAGTAATTGATATTTGGAACTGTTGGCGACTTGTAAAAAGCCTATTTGTTTTTTGTTCTTGTTTCTCCCTTAATGGTGTTCAATTCAAAAGATTGGTTGGGCTTAAGCCAATAGGCACTCATAGGAGATTGAAGGCGCTTGTAAGGATAAAGTTCTTTTGTCTCTCAATTGGGAACTATATTAGGAGGAGGATTTTGAAGTGATTGTTCCTGCAGGTGTTATGCATTATGTGTTGAAAATGATCTGTGAAACAAAGGTGACTATTTCACACATTTGATGTCCAATTGAACCCTGCTCAGAAGATTTTGAAGCAGGTGATTGTTTCTTCATGTGTTGAAAGGTGACCATTTCACATTTTGCTATCCAATTGAACTCTGCTGGTGTTGTTAGTTTTTAACCTTGAAAATTCAAGGCTCATGGTTAAACTTTCTTTGATTTGAAGCTGGATGAAAGTTTAGTTGAGCAGCGGTATTGTATAGTTTTAATTTGTTATACATGATTAACTTTTAACTTTGTTGTAAATTGTTTTTAATTCTGATAAGACTTTTGCAAATTTTTAATACACATCCATCACTGTAATTCATTGATAGGGTTTTGCACTTTAGTGCTTTACCAATTGGTTTTGATCTATACAATAGAGTGCTTAAAGTCTTCTGTTTATTTAAACTTGGTGTGTAGATTCTATTTCTTGCCTGCATAATTTCTTATTATTCCGAGTAACCCTATTTATTTACGCTGTCATAATATTATTCAATTTTTTTCTTTTGTACGTAGTATATTTATATTATTGTTAGGATGTTTTGTGTGTGTGTGTGTGTATATATATATATATGATGATTTCCAGATTAAATCTTTCTCAGCATGAAAATTTGTTTCTAACATGGTTCTCAGAAGTCCACTATTTTCACCAAATCTGTGAGAAGGACTGAAAGAGTGAGATTTGTAAACCTGATTTACAGATTGGCAGCCATCAGTATATTTGCATGTTGGAGAGTATAACCAGCTGTAGGTGCTGGCAATTGAAAAATAATGCTGAGCGACACAACTTAAAAAATTATCTCGCCTTCGCTATTTTTCAAGATCCATAGGCTTAGAATGGCAAGAGCACTCAGACCTTGATCTGAGAGGTTGGTGGTTCAAATCCACCCGGATCTAATTTTAATAATGTTGGTTTTTGGATCGAATATCTTAAATTCTATTTTAGTTCATTTTAAGTAGCATTCATGGTTTTGTAATGTAAAGGTTCTTTATGATTGCAACTATATATATATATATATATATATATATATATATATATATATATATATATTTTTTTTTTTTTTCTTTGCATGTTCCAAAAAAGAGCATCCGTATTTACTAGGGGATAAGAGGATACTTATGTTGTTGATAGCCAAGTAATTAATACCTACGGGAAGAAAAAACAAAGAAGTATTGATGGAATTAATTGTGGAGTTGGTGTTTCAAGTTTTGTTTATGCGATGGTATCATCTCTTCATCTTTTCTTGTATTTATCTTATGTGTAAAATGGCCTCAGCTAATTATTTGCTTACACAACAAAGTATTTTCCATAGAAGATTTGAAATGTAGGCACAGCTGAGTTCTCATGTAGGTCTATTTATATTTTGTCAATTAGAAGTATGGATGGCAGTTTACTTAGTGCCAAAGGTCTACAGTTTTGGATGCCAAAGGCCAGAATCAGAATTTGAAGGTGAATGGTTCCCATTCTTTCCCCCTCATACCCCCACCAGGATCAGGTTGACTTTCCCCTTTTAAGGTTTAATTGTGGATAGCAAAATCCAAATCGTCGAGGTGAATGTCCCTGGTGCCCACCCCTTCCTACACTACTCTGTTGTAATCTAGATTTTGTGATGAGGTGTCTTCTAAATTCTTATATGGAACTTCCTACACTACTAGAAGAATGTTACTTTGATCTATTCTAGATTTTGTAATGAGGTGTCTTCTAAATTCTTATATGGAACTAAAGAATTGTTTTTGTGTTTTTTAATACTATGGAAAGTAGCTGCTCTGTTACATTTACAGGCACATGTTTTAATAGCTTGAGATTCTGAGATACAATTGGTTGCAACTCATGAAAATATATATATATATATATATATATATATATATATATATATTTATATTTTTCACTTCAAAAACTAGTGTTTTATTTTGTTTTTGGCTGTCCATATGTTTGTAGTGCGAACTAAACGAATGATTTCGAATTTTATTTTAATTGCCAAAAATATGACATGTTAATGTCAGTAATATAAACAAAAAAAAGTATTAATATATTAACGTTAGGTGTGTGAGAGTAGTTTTTTCTTGTTATGTCTTATGCTGAGAAAACTGAAAAAGAGGTCATAAAGCTGGAATGTGCAAGAGTTTGACATCTTTCCTTTTAGAGTTGCAGATTATTTGCATAAAGATTATACTGTTTAGACATGTCTTACATTATGCAGGCATGATATTCTGTATTTATTTGTGTCAGGATAGAAGATATTGAGCATTAGAAGAGGAATTCTACTTGATTGAGGATGTTCAGGAATCGGTGAGCATTATCCGATGCCAGATAACACTTGCTTCCCATATTTTGAAATATTTTCAATTTTTTGTTTTAATGAACTTGTTTCTTTATAAATGCACGTCTCTTTAGGCCTTTGTTGAATGTGTTGTTTTCTGAGCTTTTCAGCAGCAGCAGCCAGCCTAACAACTGTGGTTTGGCATCCCACATGCTTCTTCTCTCAGCAAGTCCATGCAAGTGCTACCCTAATCGCTCGCTTGACAACACCCTAAACTGATCCCAGTAATTTTCCTTATTTTTCTTTCTATTTGGGTAGTTTACAACTTTTTTGTTGGGATGGTACTATTAGAACTTGTGAGAGAGGAAACCTGTGGATGCAGGCAGGCAGGCAGGCAGGCAGGCAGGCAGGCAGGCAGGCAGGATCTGGTTGATGCCAAGAGTGTGAAATGTTGTGCTCTAGTTTGGTTCATGTTTTTAGTTTTATTTGTTAGAAAATAGAGTTAGCTTTCATAGTCATCAAACACTTCCAGCTATATATGTAAACCAGTAAACCACTTCCAAACACAGAGCTTCACATGGTTGAAGTGTATCATGCTATCACCTTATTTCTATGGGCAATTTACTGTTAATGTATGCTTCAACATCATATCATCTCATTATATAATACTCTATAAAAAATATGTAATACCTAGTAAATAAATAAATAATATTTAAAAGCATTTTAATTGGACTCATCCGATTAAGGTTAAAACCATTACTAGTAAGGTAAAAGCATGTGAACCTCATGTTTATTATTTTGTAACGGAAGGCAACATCTATCTAATAAAATACAAATGATTTTGAATTTCCCGCTCACTCAATAAATTATCTGGGCCGTTCAAAGTTTGAGATAAATTCCACCGTCCATACATCTATCTAATAAAATACATCTATCTATCTAATTTATCTAATAATTATTTTAAATTTTTCGCTCACTTAATAAATCATCTGGGCCGTTCTAAATTTGAGATAAATCTCACTGTCCATACAGTGCCGGAGGCACGGGACCTAGCTAGTATATATATAGAGAGAGAGAGAGAAAGAGTCCGGATTATGTCCGGACTTCCGGACCGGACCAAAATCTGAACTTTTTTTCTTTCTTTTTTTCCCTAAAACAACTAAAATAAATAAATAAATAAATATGGAATTAAATTTTTTTCATAATACAGTATTTTGAGTGTGATTTGGGTACGTATAACGTGAATAATTATTTTCATAATAAATAAAATGTGATTCTGTAATATTATTTGTGAATAATTAATTATTGATTAATATGATAAGGAAATATTTATTTTATGTGGATATAAATGTTGGATATATTTATTGTGATTAAAAATGAAGGAGTTAATGTTGAGGTGTTTTATCAGTATTTTTGTCGGAATGAAAGTATTAAAAATAAAACCAGTGTTTTTGAGATATATTGTGTGAGTTATAATTTTTAATCCGACCGTTGGATCATTGTAATTTTTGGATATGTTATACATATATAAGTTGAGTATATGTCCACAAATTTTGAACCGTTAAAAATGAACGTATGATTTGTTATGAATTTTAAGAGGTGATTAATTCAGAAATTAGGTTTATAAGTGATTTTGGTGAAAAAATTTAGAATTGAGTGGGCCTCACTTGTGGTTGGTGAAGAATTGTGCTGAATTTATTTCAAATGTGGTGGGTGGGAATAGTAGAAGGTAAAGCCATCAGGTTGCAGGTCAAGTCTGCTAACATTTTCCTATAAATAGAGGGCTAAGTTAGAATTGAAAATCACACCAGAAACAAGTTTTCTCTCTTTCTCTCTCTATATTATTGAGTGTATTTTGTGAGTATTTAGATACTTTGTGAGTTTCTATTCATCAGTGCAAGTTTTCTTCAGCCTTATACCGATATTCCGATCAAAGGTACTGATATTTTGAGGTAAGGGATATTATTTTCTTCATATATGATATTATTTCTTCAATATCATTATGCCGAAGTATTGATCTGAATTTTTATCAAATTTGGAATTTTTTGTGTTGGGATTACTATTCACGTATACGGCACTATTCACGAATACGGCACTATTCACCGAAAAATAAATTTTTCTTCTTTTTGTCTAAGATGCCTATTATGGTTACTATCTTTGATTGTATCCATGTTTTGATCTTTATTTTTGAATTCTGCTTCAAAATTGGTATTTATGAAGTATTATTGATCTTGGATAAACTGTTATACGAATTCCTACTATTTATCCTTTCGTTTCACTTGATTCGTTTTCTTTAAAATATTTTTCATCATCCTCAGTCCTAAATGATGTTATTACTAAATATCTTCGGCCTGTAGTGTAAAGATAAATGATTAACTGATGAATATCTTTAGCCCGTAGTGTAAAGATGAACAGGTGTTGAGATGAATATGACCAACTGGTGATACAAATGAATATCTTTGGCCTGTAGTGCAAAGATGAATATTTGATTAGAGATGTATATTGATTGTTGTTACATGGATAAAATATTGATGATGGACTTTTAAATCTTAGAAGATAGTAGAACTCATTCTCTACTTGACTTTTCTAATGGATTGTTGTTTCCGCTGCAGTTGTTGATCTAAAACTTGTTGGCTATTATATTTTATCAGATTTTTCTCCGTTGAAGACTAACGATAATTTGTTGTATATTATCTTAGTCATAATATTCTTTACTGGGCTAGTTGAGCTCACACTTTTCCTTTTTGTTCTATTTTTCTCAGGAGGTGAGAACATAGCAGGAACTAGTCGGGGTACGGAGTGATGGTTCTAGAAAGATGTTTTAGCAGTCCTCACTATTTCTGTAAAATAGTATTTGAATAATTGTAACGAGAGCTTATTTGAGTGTGGATATTGTCTAGAAGACAATATTTGTATTTAAACTCACAGTATGTGTTGTCGTATTTTGCACGACAATTGTATTATTGAAGTTGTAGTTTGCTTTTTGTACCATATATTTGGCGATTTAGAATGAGTGTTGTATACCTATTTTGGGGGCGTCACACCCTATTTATAGGAGAATGACATAACACTATTTAAATAGGAAAAAAAATCACGGGCGAAGTTCACGGACGAATTCGTCGAAAAATTGATTTTACTATTCATCACCGTGCAATAAAATATTCAAATAAAATAAAAACTTTATATAAAATATAATATATTCTAATTATAATCTAATAAAACAAATAACTTTATATATATTATAAAAAGTATTCTATTTTATATAAAAAGTTTTCTATTTTATTACTATTATAATAATAAAAAAATAAAACTGAGACAACTTTCTACCGACGATTTTAAAAAATGAGTAAGTGGGGGTTCATGTAATATGCCAAATTTATAACAAATACTTCATGATAAACCTATCTATTTATATCAAAAATTGAATAAATATTTATCACAAATCACTTATATTCAATAAACATATTTTTAATCTTTCAACAATTATTCATCATTAGTATTATAACTCACAATATTGACAACCAGATCATTCCTAGAAAATAGAGGGCTTTCCGATAATGATTTCTCCTTATTGGCGTGCAATTAAATAACATAATCCCTTTCCTCGACAGAACTTTCTAGATATTGTCAATAATACAAATAATAATATGAATAACTGTGTCATCTCAATTATTGATTTAATAATATAAAATATTATGCAGATGATACTGCGACAATAATTAAATCAATAATATGAGATGTTATGCAACAACTACTCTGATAATTATTAACGGAAATTGAGCGACTTCTTACGTAAACATTAATAATCAGATATACTGTACAATACCATGTACTGCTATGTAACCACGCGTATTACTGTACTTTTATCACCGGGTATTTCAAAAGTTAACGGTAAAAGTTATGCCGTTATTTTTATAAAAAAGTTATTTTTGTCGCTTTCTATATCCGATGAAAAAACTCATAAACATAATTTATTTTGAATAATGCTAAAAACACAAATTGTTCTACAAACTATTGATGTGACATACTCCACCTCAACATATTGTGTGGGACCGAAAACTATATTAAAATAATTTGTTGATCAATATATTAGAGTGAAGTATGCCACATCAATAATTTATAAAATATTTGTAGAATAATTTATATCATTAACATTACTCCTTTTTTTGACTTAAAAACTCAAACATGGTGTAAAAGTCATATAAATTTATTTAATATTCAAATTAGAAAAAAGTTAAGTGAAACTCAGCCCCTTTCTTTTAAACCACTCAATTTGCAAGGAATCCAATTTTGCTTTTGCTAGAATCTCCTCCTACACAAATCCCTAAAAACAAGCCAAGCCAAACCAAGAAAACAAACAGAAAAGATATTCTAGTAGTAGTCATGGCTTTTGTTCTCCCCAATCTCTCTCCTGCTCTACTACAACTTCAATCCAAAGATAAACCCTCCAATTCCACAATTCACCACCAAACCTCTCTCCTTACAAAACCCACCTCCTCCATTATTTCTCCTCTCACCAAGCTGCTGGATTCTCCCCCAAATCGGGTCGGGCAGGTTAACCAAGCTCCGCCTGGTGACCAGAAGCACCAAAACGATGATTTCTATGTCAATTTGGGATTGGCTGTACGAACCCTCCGTGAAGATATACCTCTACTCTTTGCAAAAGATCTTAATTACGATATTTACAGGTACCCATTTCATTAATTTATCATTTCATGCTTATCGATTAGTACTATTTAAGTAATTGAATTTATTTGGGTTTTTGTTGAATTATTGGCAGGAATGATATAACATTTGTAGACCCTTTGAACAAATTTACTGGAATTGAAAATTACAAGTTGATATTCTGGGCATTGAGGTTTCATGGTAAAATTTTGTTTAGAGAGATTTCACTAGAGATTTTAAGGGTTTGGCAGCCTTCAGAGAATGTAATCTTAATCAGGTGGAATCTGAGGGGTGTCCCTAGGGTACCCTGGGAGGCCAAAGGCCAGTTTCAGGGCACTTCACGGTATAAGTTGGATCGAAATGGTAAAATTTATGAACACAAAGTGGATAATTTGGCATTCAATTTTCCACAGCAGCTGAAACCGGCTGCATCCGTGTTGGATTTGGTGGGTGCTTCAGCAAGTCCCAACCCCACGTTCTTGTGGGGTCCAGTTGACAACTACTCATCGTCGTGGCTGAAGTTCTATCGCGCGGTTAGGGAGACTTTGGATAATGAAGGTTCTTCTATGATTGCGCAAGACTGCCTAGTTACTTGTTCATAGTGAGGGAGGTACTTCTTGAACATTATTATTCTGTATACGAATAAACTACTTCAAATTCCCAATATGCAGTGGGTTCTTTTTTTTGGCTGGATGGCATGTGGCGTAAGTAATATGCAATCTGTTTATCTTCCACACCTATGTATCAGGTATAATTATGGTTTATAGATACATGGTAATGGATTTTTGATTGGGCCAGAGGTCATGTGGTGTAAGCAAGACGTACAATAGACGGGGGTTGAATATACTTCTTGGGGTGGTGATAGTAGCACAAAAGCTTGCTCACATGAATTAGGTTTGAAAATATATGTATAGTATACAATAGATTGTAGTTAAAGTAATACACATCACTTTTACTTCCATTCTGCCATATATGATTGGTTTTTCTTGTTTGCTCCTACCATTGTTTTGATTAAAGGACCAGAAAATATTTATTCTTATTTACATGTTTGAAAAGTAGTTTTAAAGCATAACTAGAATTTTAAAACAAGTTTGTTGTATTTCTATAGTTTGGAAAACTCATTATATCCATGACTTCGAACTCAATCCATGTAATACTTCTAAGGTTTTACCCACCCATCCCCCTTCTTTGTAAATGAGTCTTACATATTTAGGCTCTTTCATTCTTTTTAAGTCGAAACGTTGAGCAGTATTTTAAAAAAGATTAGTTCCTGAAAAGTCTGTTGACATGCAATTTCATTTATTTCTCTCATTCTACTCTGTCAGACATATTTTTTCCCCTGCATTAGGATATATTTCTCTGCAGTAGTCAAGTGAAGGATCTATCTTGGATATCATTGCTTAGTAACATATCATTTGATCTGAAGCAAGAGGAAGATAACTTTCTATGATGGGTTTACTTGGTATATAATGGGTTTCCCCCAAACCCCTCTTGTTTTGCTCGATTATTTCCATACATTCTCTTATTTCCATCTTCAACTCAATACCACAAGTCGACAGAAGTGAAGTATCCTACTCTTGTTTGAAATGGATAATACTAAAAGATGGCCAACAGGCCAAGTAGCAAACCTTTAACAGGCACTGGTCTATCTATTTCCACTAATTTGGCTACACAAACTCAAAGCTTATGGAAAAAGATGGGCATATAAACTATGCGACATCCAACAGATGCCTAGGCTCAAAAGGAGCGAAATTAATTGTTAACTCATGTATTCTGTGCTATGTTTTAATCGAGTCTTTCATGTTGTAGCTCTCTCTATTAAGCCTGGGAGAAGTTCTTGGAGTTCTTAAATTTAGAAAATGGAGTATTAATGGTCGGAAACTGGGATATGTATTATGCATACAGAAATAACAATTCTAGGTTCATTGGAAGGGCAGATAAACATCATCTATAAAACAAACTCTCATTGTATAGTGAGAGGATATTGATTCATATATTGTAATTCAATGGTTTTTCACTCGGTATACAGGCCCGCATGTTGAGAATGGAATTTTATAGCAATCTGGCTATACCATAAAAATAATTCCATGAAGCCTTACATTTCAAGGTTACACACACCAAGATTCAAAACCACAAGAATGCAAAACACACGCCGAACTAACATACCTTAGTCATACATTTACAAGCACAGAAAAATACAACAGCAGATGGATGAAAACAGTATCTACTGTATCTTCCTGCAAGTGTTCAAGGACACAATGGTTTTCAAGATGTAGAGTACGAATTTCATTTTGGCAAAAAGTAACGTACTTGTGTGTGTGTATATATATATATAGTAGATGATAAAACTACATAAAAGAAACTTACGTTAACCAAGAGGAGTAACCACGGAAAAGAAAATTCAACTGTGGCTACATCATAGCGGCAGCCTCTCTAAAGGTTTAATGGCTGC
Source organism: Panax japonicus (assembly GCA_020205505.1). Lineage (NCBI taxonomy): Eukaryota > Viridiplantae > Streptophyta > Magnoliopsida > Apiales > Araliaceae > Panax > Panax japonicus. The sequence continues at coordinate 6,278,184 of CM035109.1, read as the reverse complement.
AACCCTGCTGTAATCTGGTCTCATGAATTTCTCATAAGTAACTTTCAACATCCCTGGTCTAGCAGCTTTGTGGAATCTTAAAATACTCTCCGCACAGTCCCTGTGTAACAATCGGAAACACAATTAAAATAACCAACTAAGCCGTAATCTTGACAGAAAATTTATTAAACAGAGATAAACCTGATTTGGGATTCTTCATAATGTGCATGTTTGCCAAGAAGTGGGGTCCATGCTGGGGCCATATGTAGTGTACACCGAGCGAGATAGATAGCTGATGCACATAGCAACGAAGGCTTGAAGTTCAAAGCTTCATATTCAACCAACGAAAGCTCAATGAGGTAGAAGGCTAGATGTTCAAACTGCAGCAAATTTAGCGAAAGAAAAAAAGATTTAGTCACTTGAAGTGTAAGCAAATATTACATTTTGGAATGTATAAAGAAAGATGAGGCTAAATATAATTAAACACAGAGTCAGATATCGAAAGCTGATATCACCTCCTGCGTTAAATTAGATTCTGGGACAAGAAGTCTATTCTAAGTATATCTGAATCAATGCAATTGAAAAAATGTGATTGACAAAAAGATCGAAAACATAACCAGCACACTCAAACAGACATTTAACAAAAGTACTACAGGGAAAAGCGTGTATATTATTTGGCATAAAAATACACAAACCTACCTTCGTGTCCGACTGAGCAGCCCTGAGAAATCTTAGCATAAAGACGTACGGAGTAGGTGCATTTAGACGGAACTTCAACTTCCTTAAAATAGCCGACTCCTGTGAAAAGAAGCTATATCAAATAAATAGGACAACGGATGGCCAACTGTAAAGCCACTGTTTAAGTTTACACAATCAGCTGTGAGTGCAAGATGGAGATAAAGATTATTGTTTATAATTGTTGCACTCATATATTCCTTGTTTTGATGTGTTGTTTATTATATGTTTATATAAACCGTAATGCCTTCCCCAGGCTCCCATACTTTGGTGAAGGTTGAGATAAAATCCCAAGTCTTCGTTATAGCCTAGCATTTAACTAATAACTGCGAACTAGCTAGGCAGCTTACAGAATAAGATATTCAGTGGAAATCAAACAACCAAAATGCTGCCATCTTGGACATATTCAGTAAGGAAATCCTAACATATTTTATCCTCGAGAACAATGCAGAAACTATAAACTTGGTCACACAGAAAGAGCTAATCATGCTCATTCACAATAACTACTACCATACAGGAAATTAATTCATAAAAGATAGAAACACAAACCCTGCCAAATGGATTTAAGGGATTGAAGAGGCTTACCATTCCAAGCATTTGATCCTTCGTGTATGACTCTGCTGAGATGTTAATTAGATCTGTAACCTGTATACGTACATAAATAAAGATAAGATCAGCACATATTGGTCAAAAACTCTCCAATCAAATAATGATTCTTTAATCGTAAAAGATTATCAACTCCACTAACTCATATAAACATTATGAATAAGACATTAATACCAACCCTTGGATGCCAAAAGTCCTCGTATTTCGATGCCAGCAAGAGTGCAGTTAGACCAACTAGCTGCATTTCATTCTTCTTAATGCTGACTAGGGACAAGTATTGGTCTAACAATGTGACCATGAGATATAGAGTTTCTTGCATCAAATCAAATTTGAGATGCACCTGTAACAAGGTGGGGTATTATTAAATCAAAATCTCTAGTAAATGGCGAAGGTCTGTTAAGAAAACTAGGAAAATAAAATAAACAGAATATGCAGGAAAAAATGCTTGAACTCAACTCAACTCAACTATGCTTTTTAATCTCAAACTAGTTGGAGTAGGCTGAAAATGAATTTATGTGTACGTAAAGCAAAAAGAAAAGAGAAGGAAAAATATTTTTAAAAATTAAAATCTAAGAAAATGATTTCAACTAAAAGAATCGAAGTGAAATGTTATAAACAAATAAAAACACAAGTAAATATGCTAAAAGGAAACAAAGAAGAAAAGGGACAAGATACAGGAAAAAAGATTTTTTTTTAAAAATTATGGTAAAATAAAAGACAACACAAAATATAAATTAAAAAAAAATGAAAATGAACCCATATGAAAATGCATTAAAAGGATAAAAAAAGAAATTACTTCAATAAGCCAATTAACCAATATGCCCCTCATTTGAGGTGTTATCTCTTTCTGCATTTCCATGTAATTTTTCAGTGGTTGGTGGTGCGTCTGCATGTAAAAGATAAGTATGTTATGTAAATATAGAAGCTAAAGTACTGTAAACATTATAAGAGGGTTTCTTAAAAAGATAAGTATGTTATGTAAATATAGAAGCTAAAGTACTGTCAACATTATAAGAGGGTTTCTTACGGGAATAGATAGTGACCTTAAGACCCCAGAAGTTGGTCATGATAATTATGCCATCTCTCCAAGATCAATGATCCCAGACTATGAATTCGATACGACAAAACGACCTTACAAAATTTATTCCAAAATCACTAGGATATGATATACATAAAACACATGCTCCAATGGAACATGAGTTGATCCCATTTTTGGGAACTTTTTCCGAGTCTTACTGATTGAAAAAGAAGATTGATACATGTAAATCACATTAGCAGACTATCAATATTCTAAAAAGCGCTAGGCAGGAGGCGGGCGGGCGGATGGGCTTAGCGCCTAGGGGGCCTAGGCGGGATTTTGTTTTTTAAGCCAATTTTAATATTTTATCTTACATTTATCCAAACAAAACAATAATATAAAGCAAAATAATCTATATTAAAGATAATAAAGGCTTTTGCTTAAAGTCCAAACACATATCTTTAACGTATTAGTTTTATTCATAAACAAAATTGTTATTAAATAATAAAATTTAAAATTACAAAAATTCAATTCAATATTAAAGCTTAAGAAACTAAACATAAATTTAAGAATTATATTGATTTAAACTAAATATTACAAATGTATCATCATTTATATAATTTGAAGTTAGTACAAGTTCAAAAAATTACAACTATAATAAAATTATTCATTTTGACTTAATCATGTTCACTTCTTGTTGTGATTTGATATGCTACAACATGCATTATAAATATGGTAAATCACTAGAAAAATAAATATATCATGATCAGATTTGGGTAGTTATTAAAAAAAATCTTCGCTTAGGCCCCTCTTTTCCTGCCTAAGCCCCGCCTAATTTCCTGGAAGGATATTTTGGCCTAAGTGAGGCGGCAGAGGGGCCTAGCGCCTAGGCGGCCGCCTTTTAGAACATTGCAGACTATGGTAAATCACTAGAAAAATAAATATATCAAGATCTGGTTTGGGTAGTTATTAAAAAATATATCCGCTTAGGCCCCTCTTTTCCCGCCTAAGCCTAATTTTCTGGAAGGATATTTTGGCCTAAACGAGGCGGCAGAGGGGTCTAGCGCCTAGCAACTGCCTTTTAGTACATTGTAGACTATGAAACACAAACATACAAGTTGCACCTGTATTTTAAGACAGATGCTTTGTAAGCTCATGTTTTTACTTTTCACCACCCTAATCTTCAGTTTGCAATAAAATTTTGATTCCTGCTGCTGCATTGTGGACCATAATGATATCAAAAAGCTTTAACTAGCTAATTATTTTTTCTTTTCTTCTTTTGTCTATACCAACATATTGACAAAGTAGGAAAGTTGGTGTTCTCATTCTCTTTCACCTTTAATAACCTTGAAATTCCTTCTCATAACTAATCTACAGCAGTCTAACAGTGGTCAAATTATCAAAGAATAAAATTTAAAAAACTATATAAATAAAATAAGTTAAAGAATGGAGAATAATACGAGGCGAAAGCAACATAAGATGGCCTGTAGTAAATCATTAAATAGAAAAATTGAAGCTCAGCTCCACATCAGGTCCATCATGAAACGAACAGAAAAATTGAATCCCAACTGAGAGGATCAAAAGTCCACTAGTCATTTCTGCTTTACCTTGTTTTCTCAAATAGGTGTATAATTCATAGCAGTTTTAAACACTAATATATCATAATTAGTGAAAAATATTAATGTCTGCTTAAAGGCACATATATGTACATGAAAAGGTATGTCAAGCCTATTAAACAGCACTGTGTTAGAGACATGTGCACAACTACAAAAGAGAGAGAGAGAGAGAGAGAGAGAGTGAAAAGTAAATTACCTCCATAACCCAATAATAACGGTAGATCTCATCGACATATTCAGCAACTTCAAGGGGATTGCAATCATCATAAATGTTTGGCAGAAAATCTTGCTTTGTAATTTCACCATGTTCCTTCAATAGCTGCAGAATTGTCCACCCTTATAAATAACTAGAAAGGAACAAAAACAACCAAAAAAGATGTAATAAATAATATGCGTCTAGCTGTCCACCTTTGATCTTGTCATCAATAAAGACGTATAAGATTTCCTACGCTCAGACTTTCTCCTGGCAATGATATCTGATGCAGTTTGAACTAAATTGCTGCTGCAATCTGAAGGAAGCTCTTCTTGAGTATGTTGTTCACAGGGGATAAGTGAGGCTTTATGTGCAAATGACGAAGACGTCTGCACTTCCTCCTTTCTCTTAGATAATGTTGCAGCACCAATTGTCTCAGATTTTGAAGTTGTTTGAGTATCTGAAATTGTGACCTTGGATTTCACAATTGGCTGGGATATCAATTGAAGAAAGAGAGTAAATAGCTGTATTAATGGAATCTAATAACATACATTTCCCAAAATGTACTGGTGTAATTCAGAAAGAAGTCGAGATCATTTTAAATAGTGGTAGCAAATTGCAATATTATATTCACCGGTAACTAAGTGAACATAAATTGTGCTAATGTCAACTATCAATCAACTGCAATCTTAAATATATCTTGTGTTTGAGAGAAACATTTTATAGCCGCAAAACTGGAACAAATACATAGTTGCACAACTTTCAATGTGTGAGTTCCGTTTTAAACAGCTATCAAAGTTATCATGAAACTCAGTAGATTAATTCTCAGTGTCTTGCACAGACCCGATAACAATTAACAAGCCTAAGAAAAGGTGAATCATGATAAGTTGCTTACCTCCAGCACAAAACCTTTGCTGGATGGCTGAACCCACAATAAGCATGATTTCAGAGTTACGTTTGAGAGGTATAATTCAATCGGGCATTAAGATAGAAGTACAACAGTAAGGTCTTTATCACTCCATTGTCCCATATATTGGCCAATAATTGGTCCAAAGACCATAGACTAGCTGAGTGAATAAGAAAATGTTTACTATATTCCCACAGAAGTACTCAAAAGACTTTCGGAAACAAAAGGCCAACGGTGTGTTTCTTTCAAATCTAAAAAGAAAATGATCAGATTCAGATGAATTAATCACGTTCAAGGGAACAATAATAATTCACTTGTAGTAAAGCATGTAACCCAGCTCTTTTAGCACTTATACCCACCAGAATGGAAAAAAATAGAAAAGAATTATAAACCTTCAGTTCTTTTAAATTAAGTGAAGAGCTTCTTATTGAGGGAGTCAATGAGTATTTAAATGGTGCTTGGTATACTTCAGTGAAGGAGACAAACTAATGGGTTCAGTCAAACACCGTTGAAGCGATTTCAGACATACTTATATTGAAATTGGAAAAAAGATATTTTTATGGATCGGATTTTCAAAATTTTGGACGATTGACGAATCAATACTCTCCCTTCTTTGGAGTATATGGGAGTATATACAGTTGGACTATTTTAAGATAAGAGTGGCTTTCTCTTTACAAACTAGAGAGCACACATGTGGACTGCAAGTTAAAGTAAAGAGTTTCATGAAGTATCCCTACTTACATAACTTCATAGAACTATTTAACTTCCAAGTTTTAAAAGAAGAGGTCCAAGCTGGGAATCAGATTGTGGGTTCACTCCAAATTAAATTTAGGCTGACATCTACAAAACAAAATTTGGATTTCCAACTCCTATAACTGGAAATTCTTCCCTTGATGAATGTAGGAAATATCTCCAAATATTCTCATCTCATTCCATTCCAATAGCTCAACTAGTAACCAATGGAAAAAACAATAGCTCATGCACGGTTTCATGTCTTCGGGAAATAATCCTAATTGCATATTTCTTTATACTGGGTATCTCTTAACTATTTTTCTGCTGTTTTAAGCAAGAACTAAATGAAAGATGAAGTGCTACACTACACCAGTGCTGTTTATATAAATGCACATCACAAGCTAACCCATTTTACAATTTTCCTTGGCATGGAGATCTAGTATTTATTATTCCTGGTTGCACTTTGCATCCACATCGAAAATAACTGAAGGTTCAACTTCAAGTCTTCAACTCAATCAAAATAATTCACAATTCACACCAGCGCATGTGGCATGCTCAATCCTGATTAATTTCTCATTCCATTTTTTTCACTTTCAAATAGAATAATGATGTGCTTAACTACATTGATATTGTTGAAACCCTTCCCCTAGTTCATGGTTAAATTAAAATTTAAATTATGCCTACCAACTAAACATCAAGCCTTTGCAATGTTAAATACCTTGAAGCAAAGAATAAATATGTAATTGCAGTGGTATGTTTCGAACCTTCAATAATTTTTTCGATGATGCCCATGTATCCACCTTACGCTGACCACCCAAAGCCCTAGAAACAAACATGAAAATATACGTTAGTTAATAAAGCAAAAAAGTTAGCTGCTATACCAAAGTGAAAACTCCCATTCTATATACCCAATTCCATAATTCCTGATATGAACCTTTTAAGCCTTGTACGATTTTTCTTAAGTCAAGCAAGCAACAAAGTGAAAAGGCAGATAAGTCAAACATTTCTTTCAACCGTCCCATAGTTATAGGCTGATTTCTTTTGGCACATAGTTTAAGAAAATCAGTTTAAGTGGCAATTTTTAACATAAATTTTCCACATATACCCCTTAATATGGAATTAATAAATAAGTTAATTACTCCTTACTTATCACACTGGAACTCTTAACTTCATTGATTGATGTATACTGACCATTAAAGTCTATAACCATAAAACTTTAACCAAAGAGAATACAACAACATTAAATGTGGTGATAAAAATAATGACATTGAATGTTGTTTCTTCAAAAAAAGAGTAATGGTTGAATATTTATTATAAGGGCATAAAAGTAAAACAATGAACCAACTAAATTTTATAAATAATAAGTAGCCTATATATTGGGACATCTCAAAATGAAAAATCAGCCTATAACTATGGGACGGAGGGAGTATGAAGTTTTAAAATGATTTACACATAACTTCTAAAATAGATTTACAGTTCATTGTGCTCACGTCTTTATGAAGCCATCACTAACTTGATTCCTTGAAAGATGACTCCCGCTACTGCTTCCTGAGGGTAAGACTCTCCTACCAACTTTGAGCTTAACTTAAGTCAACAATGGTAAACAACAGCATATCGTCAATACAGTTTTAATAGATTGGACTTACTGGGAAACAATAATAAGCTTAAAGTACAGCTTCTCACCAGAAAAACCATACTTCTCTTTACTTTTTCCTGGATTTTCAGCATGTTCCTACAAGCAACAATTATCAGATATTGAAGACAAAAAGGCAGTAGGAATCTGCAGAAGAACTATAACCTATGTATTTTACATGATTTTCTACGCAAGCATACTTGCCAACAATAAAAAGAAAGAAAAAAATCACTACATAACACTAACCTTCTCTACATCTCTTGAACCCACTTTGTTCACTCGCTTTAACACTGGTAAAGAATTCCTTCAAAATGAAACACATTTTTTATATAAAAAAATCATAATAATGGGATGAAATATTATCTAGCAAAACACAACAACAGAAAAAATTAAAAAACCATATTCTTCAACAAATTAAACCTTGTTGGCGGCAGAGGAATCACAGATTTCCTGACAAAACAATTGACAAAATTGTCAGAAATTCTTCAAAGTAACACATGTCTAACACTATGGGAGAAATTAAACTGAATTACACATTAAAGCAATCAGAAAAGCTTGACTGGCCTAGGTACTTAAGCTTGTAATTATTGAGAAAGTAACAACTAACAAACTACATTGCACACGTACCTGCCTACATTATTGAAAGATTTACGACCCTGAACCCTGGTCCCTATGTAATCAGAAGAAACCTTCACGTCATTTTTATCCACTGTTGCCCAAAACAAGGAAACGTATAAACTATAATACACTGTTCAATCAAAAAAAGAAAACAATCTTAAAAGTAAAAGTTACCTTTCTTAAGGGTATGATGGTCACCAGTGGATTGACTCAGGTTCGCCCTTAGTTTTCCCTATTTTAAAACGACACAACATAGCAATTGGTGATTGATTATTAGGCACTGGTGTAAAGAAACAGAGAGGTGAAGACTAGAGTCTATAGAATGCTTTTACTTGGAAAATGCACCTCCTATGCAGTCAAGATATTTAATTTTGCCAAATTTGCTGGTAGTTCTAATACCTAAAGGCTGCTCTTTCTCTTTTTAAGATCTTTTTATCTATATTTGCTCTAGTTCATGTGTCTACCCCTCCATCTAAAGTTTAAGTTAATGACTTGAGACGAAGTTCAATGTAAAATGGTCTGAACTTTATTTTAAAATATCCTCCACCAGTAAGGTTCCTATGTCAACATAACATTTGTCCACTTCTTACAGAAGAAGGATTTTATAATTGTTTCCCAAACTATTATAATGTGTTTCCCAAAATAGTAAAATGTTAACTTAGACATTAGTTAAAGTACAATGCTATTTAACTTTTCTGACACTATAGCAACCATAACGACAAACTGTTATATCTTCTGGTAGTTTTAATACCTAAGCTCCTCTTTCTTGTTTTTACTTCATCCTTTCTTATAAACACTTTGTCTACATACGAGCACAGGTGCATTTCTCTCCCTGATCCAAAACTAATGGCTTGAGTGAAACTAGAAGGGAAAATGGTTCAAACTTTGTTCCACAATATATCTCCCTCCACGAAGGTTTTGATGCTAACATTATTCACCTATATCTTTGGAAGTCAACATATTGGGATTCTCAAATTGTTTATACATGTCAACTTTAATAATACTGAAAGTAAAAAAAGGCATTTATCCTTTCTAAAGAAGGTGCATCCATAACTGCCATTTCCAATGTGGAAGGTGCAGTTTCAAATTCAAGCCGAGACATATTGCTTGACAGCTGTTGTAGTAGTAACAATATACATGCAACAAATGTAATTATATACCAATACTTCAGCTATTCCAATAAATATATATTTTCTATAATTTATGGAAAAATCAATTTGGACAATAAACTGCAGACTGCATAAGGAATAACAAGAGTAATTTCCGAATACAGTAATTGAACATCAAGAAAAATTGCATTTAGAAAAAAGTTGGAAAAAAATATTTATTAGACGTACCATCAACGGTTTGCTGGATGAAGAAGAACTTGCAATCCTAAGACCTGTACCAATTGAAGGCCTAGAGAAATAATGTAGAAATTACCAGAAGGAAAGAACAAGATCATTCAAAACTTAAAGACATACCTAAAGAATAATAAAAACTTAAAAGAGAGTATTATCCGTCCCAATAATTTAAATAGTGCTACAAATTAACTAGGTCCTCTATTTAGACAATCATGTCGTGAGAAGCAAAGAAAGACCTTTCAGTATCAAATCTTTCTTATATTAATTTCTACCTCTGTCCTATTTTAAACAACAAATTGTGGAAATGTTTATTGGCACATATTTCAGGCATGCCAAAAACATATATGTATGCATTATGATTATAATATAATTTTATATTCGCGGTATGTTTACATGTGTATTTTCAACTATATTAAGGATATATCCAAACTACATTGCAGAAATGTATTTTCCTCTCGTCTTAAATTTGTGCCGGAAAACATTCAAAAAATAGTGTCTTTTAAGGGATGAGGGAGTATTAAAATGATCTTAAAAGACCCAAGAAGCTAACAATAAAAGGAAGCTGTGCCTCCCGTTGTGAATACGTAATGCTTTTGCTTTTAGTCTTCCTGCACCATAAAAGAGCATGCAACTTTAAAATAATGACATCTTGATTTAAAAATATATGAATAGGTCAGACATTTTTCCAATTGTTCACTTTTCTATCACATAGGAGAACAAGACACAATGAGATTAAATGGTAGTTGATGCTCAATTAATCAAAGAAGCCAATCTAATCATCCTCTCTTTTTTCTTTTCCTTAAACAGAGTCCAAAAGAACTACTCAAAGGAAGAATTCCTTCAAAGTGAAATATATCAATATCACTTACACTGGTTTGGCACCATTGTGTAATACAGTACTTGAAGCATCAGCCCGGACATTGCTGATATCAGCTAGAACTTTTCTTCCAATGTTTATCGTAGCTGGGGATGGATATGGATTGGTAAAGGATTCTTCAATCTTCAAGCAAAAAATCAAAATTTTATAAATGATGGTTAACCCTTACCAGAATTATCATTCTTTCCTTTAATCCTCTCAAAATTCTTGAGACCCCCCTTTATCTTATAAGAAGTAAAACAGAAAGAAAAAAAAAATTAGAGGTACTTCAGAAAGCGATGTACATATTAAATTGCTACCACAATCATGATCATCACATACAGGGAAAGTACTTTTAAAAATAAATGGAAATGCAATAACCTTGGAATCAGTTGCAGTGACCTGAGAAATCCCACTGTTGACAGGAACAGATTTTCTTCTGCACAGTAGAAAATGATAACGAGTAATGAATCACCATTATTTCTCCCGCAATATTGATATCAATAAATATTAATACGGTGAACACATAAATAAAACTTGTAAAAGACTACCCTGCCTTATCTGTGCAGCTATTGCCTATTTATCTTTCTCAAAATATGAGACCCAGAATTAAATATCATTAATTTTCTTACATCCTTCTTTCATTTACTTTCAGGCAGTTAAAGGACCAACGATTTTGAAAAATGATTATCTCAAAGAGTACCAAAATCACTTAAACTATATAAATTTGCATATGAAGGAAAAGCAGAGCCGTGAAGGATTCATTGTTTTTGACTTTTTATACTAAAACTAAATTAACCATCTACATAATGTGTAAGAACATACTGAACAGACTTACTTTAATTCGGTAACATAATTGCGACCACGAGGTTTAACCTTATCATTTTCTGCATAGACCTTGAAATTTCTGACTCCAACTGTTTCTCAAAAATTGAACAGTAAACAAAATCATCAGGAATAATGTACTCAAAAGAAACTATGTAAAGAATATTATGGAAACAATAAATAGTGTACCGCTCTTGCTAGTGCTAGTGCCAGTGCCAGTGCCAGTGCCGGTGCCTTCCATAACTCGATTCTTATTGAACGAGTTCAGTTTCCCCTAAAAATTCACAAGATAACGGAGCGTCAATCAACCCTAAAAATAAAAGTGAAAGAACTTTAAATCACAAAATTAGGGTTTCTTCGTACTTTGACAGCCACCATATTGTGCTCGTAGCTACTTCTTCTTGGCAATTCCGATTTCGACTAACAATTTGTAAGCAAGTTCAGAAGGATTCTCTCAGCCGATTCAAGTTTCCTAATAATTTGTACAGGAAATTATGAGCACAAATAATTTTCAAAAAAAAAAAACAAATTAAAACTAAATAGATTTGATAAAGTGTTGAAGATGATTACCTTCAAGGAATCCATTAGCAATTATTTCTTCCGATCTTCAAGGAGAGTGAGAAAGATATGAAACTTGGGAAGGGGATGTATTGTTGTAATGTAAATAGTAAGAAAAAACTACCGTTGCTAAAAGAACGAGTTCAAAACAAAGGCGGGGGCTAACAAAGTTTGAATCGCCTAAATGATTTTTTACATAAATGTCCTCACTCTCAAATTCTTTTCTTTTCCCCTATGCTTAAATACTAAAAATCCAAATTTAATCCCTTTTAAATTCTACACTTTTTTTACAATAAACATTGAAACTTGAATGAGCTTAATCTATCTAATAATCTATCTAATAAAATACAAATAATTTTGAATTTTCCGCTCACTCAATAAATTATCTGGGCCGTCCAAAGTTTGAGATAAATCCCACCGTTCATACATCTATCTAATAAAATACATCTATCAATCTAATAATCTAATAATAATTTAATAAAATACAAATGACTTTAAATTTTCCGCTCACTCAATAAATTATTTTGGTCGTTCAAAGTTTGAGATAAATCATATTGTCCATACAGTGCCGGAGGCACGGGACCCAACTAATATTTTATATAAAATTAATTTAATTAATTAATTCACATTAATGTATTAGTAAATGTAATACAAAAATTACAACATTAGTGATATAAAAAATAAGTGTTGTTGTATATGACCATAATTTTGTATTGAATTATAATTGCGAAACATATTACTGCATGGGATTCAATATAATTATACGAGGGTCCTATTTATTAAACATCACTTTCAAAAATTTATCATTAATATTTATTCATATAATTAACAATAAAAAAAATTAACGTAAATATTCACAATATATTGAGGTATATAAAAAGTGGTTAAAGGCTAAAAAGAGAACGTGACTCCTAAAATACACCTCTTCATAAATTTTGTTCAATGCATCATTTTTTATACTCATTCCGTTCTAAGGTTAGAGATACAATTTTATTTTTAAAGTAAAACGATGACATATTAAACTTTAAAGTTAGTATGACCCATAAAAGTTTAAAATAAAATAATTTTTGTGATTAATAATTTTTGTTCTATGCTATACAATTATAATAATTATATCAATTAAAATTTTAATATATTATCGTTTGACCTTGAAAGTCAAATTATATCTCTAATTTTGGAAATGATATACTCCCTCTGTCCCAGGATAAAAGTTCTGGTTGACTTTTGTGCATTTTAAGAAAAATGATAAAATGACAAAATTATCAAATTTAAATTCTCATTTAATTGCATAATTTTCTGCATATTACTAGTGTTTGTCCATAAATATGCACAGAGAATATAAATATAACAATTAATAATAAGGGTATTATAGGTAAATTATTATAAAAAGTAGATCATTTAAGGTAAGTAGACATTTATTTAACTTTTATCCTGGGACGGAGGGAGTAGTATTATTTGTTAGTAAAGGTCCACTTATATCTATTTAAAAAAATACAACTGATTTTAAATTTTTCGTTCATCCTAATAAATCATATAGACCGTTCAAAGTTTGGAATAAATCACACGGTCTATGTAGTGCCAGAGGCACGAAACACAACTTGTTTAGAGATATTTCATGACAGCCAATTCTAAAAATAAATAAATTAGAATCATTGAATACTTTTTTACTACCATTAAAACTTTAATAAAAAAGGCTCATATTCATTAAATGGTGAAATTTGTCAAATTATTTTTTATCTTAGACAAACATTTTGTTGAAATGACTTTTAGCAAATTAAAAATATTGCTGAAAATAATAATTTTCCTATGTTTCCACACCCAAAAAAAATGAAATAAACAATTATGAGATAATACTGAGATGTGGTTCTCTTCTAATAATGACATTTTCTTTAATTTTTTCTAGAAACAAAATAAAAGTATAAATAATAATAATAAAGTACTGCACTTGTAACAACTTTATAAAGAAAAAAAGAAATTGAATTTCTCTATAAAACACCAAAATATAGTAAAGCATGATTATAGTCTATAAACAATTTGAAATTAAATATATATGGAGAAAAATAATTCACTTCACACATTTAATAAATTATTTATTCTGAACTTTTCAAGATGAAAGAGTAATCAATCTGAAAGAATATATGAAAAGAAAAAAAGAGATTATAAATGCATTTTAGGAAAATGAATGCAGATGAATTGTCATAAATAGACATTTTTCCCTCGTACGTTCCAAATTATATGACCATTATTAATTTTTAAAAGTCAATTTAGGACATTTTATTAAAAATTATAAAATAATAAAATTTATGATGAATAATAAGTGTTTTTTAAATAGTTTACAATATTCAACATCGTATTAATTAAAATTAAAAAAATCTATATAAATTTTCAAGTTTAAAAATCTTTCATCTCATATCTTCAAGGGAAATTTTCTTCAAATCTCCCTCTTTTATTTTATGTTCTTAATAAACTCACAAACAAAGGACTTATCATACGTTTGGATTGGGTAATGAAGCTCATTTTTATGGAATAAAAAAAATTTGTGTTTAGTTACGACTGGAATGATTCTTATTCCTCCCAAATTTATGAATTTTATTTTTCGGGAGGAAGAGTATGGTCAACTCATTCCAACTAGAATGAAATGAATCGTTCCACTCTCCATTCTATTCCTTCAATCCAAACGTAGTATTATAATTTCTTTTGGTGGACAGGAAAAATTAAAATTGAATCTGCCTCTGAAAACCAGCATTTTCCATGACCAATAGCTCAGGAAATGAAGGTAAAAACATCAAACAAGCAAGTATTTGAGGCCTATTTGCCCAACTGAGACAATCCCATTACTTTTTGAATCAACAGAAACTTGATGATGTTCACAAGGCTAAGGATGGAGTAAACATACCAAAACTACAAATAAACTGAAATATCACTCGATTAAACTGAAAAAAAAAAGAGTAAAAACGATGAACATAATATATTAATGTCAAATTCGGATACCGAGGCGATTTTCTAGGTGCCACACATTCGAGGTGGAGGCAGGATCTTGTCTGTAGACAGCCATTGGTAGAGTTCACCTGTATGAATGAAAATTGAATTATGTTGAAGCAAATTAAACTCCTAGCTTTGAAACTACCATGTAAATGCAGTGCTGCAACAAAGAGAGAACTTGATGAAGCGTTTGTGAGAGAAGATGAGATGATGAAGCGTTTGTGCAGCCATTGTTTGGATTGTTGCTTACAGCCGAAATGCACACTAAATCCGAACACATGGATTTTATTCCTTGTGAAAAAGGTAGTTCCGTTTTTGTTAATAATTCAATCCAGATATCGAAATATGGGGAGTGGTTTAACATGAAGTTAACTTTGGTCAATTGACCAATACAGTGTTGACACGCAGATCGGGAGGTGATCTCTCTCTGCGTGTCAGCACTGTATTGGTCAATTGACCAAATTACCATGAAGTTAACTTCATGGTAACCGGATCCAGAAATATGCATGTTCATACTGAAATGTTATGTATGGTTGATGAATTCTTACTATTCGCTAAACATATTGAAGTTCACTTTTTAAGCAGACTAGTTTGAACCACAGACCGATAGATGGTTTATCAGTTATCACAATTCACACGCAGTTATTTGAAGGTAACATTACAGTAGTTCTTAGTTACATTGTACACATCTCACATAGATGATAGATACACTGATCACTGAGAGAGAAGAAATATGCAATCTTACAGCACAGTAGTTTTAGCTTGCTTACCATTGAGAATAGCCTCAAATTCTGTCTAATCACAGAATGGAGTGAGATCAATCTTGAACTGTTGTTTTCCCTTGGTAACCCTCTTTAAGAAAGCAACAGTGGAAAGAAATAACATGAGACGAAGAATTTAGAAGCAGTAAATAAATTATTATTAAAATTGAAGAAAAAACTTTTTTTTAATACCTTCTGGTGCAAATGTGCAATGCAACAACAAATAATATTAACTTAAAAACTTGCCTAAATAAATGCACATGGGAGGGGTCAGTACTCGGTAAATCCCCCCTCCCCCCCCCCCCCCCCAAAGAAGGTAATTTTTTCATAAACCAAAATGGATTGTATAAGAGCACAATGTGTATTCCTCAGAACTAAGAAAACCTATTATTTTTAGTGAAAGGAAGACGGAGAGTAGCCACTATTAATCAGTTATTGAGGTCTAATATCTAATATGTACTTTTCTCACCCTTTAGCTTAAAAGAAGTGAATAAAATCATTAAATTGGATTGTAGAAGCATATGAAACAAGATGATAAAGTAAGTCCAAAATGGACCATGTTACTTGAGGATCACATATAGAGATTTTCGAAGGAAAATATCTGAGTCCAACTATCAATTAGTTAAAGGCACCAGTTTCTTTAAATGCTGAACGGGCCAAAATTGTGCCTTTGAAGTGAAACAAAAACACAGTATGGTCATACAGTTGCCAAGGAATCTTGAGGATGATAAAAGTATATGTACATATATTGGGAGAGCATGAGAATAGAGATAAAGAATTTCTTCATATGAATTGTTTATCCATTAATGCTTTCACTGAAGCCATCCTGAAGGAATTAAAAAAATGGCTTTTAGGACAACTCTATATGCTACACTTTAGTAAATTAGTAGTGTCCTTCCTATGTTAAGCACTGATCTCCAAACATCACAATTTATTAGATGTAAAAAAGTGTCCCAATAGTGTAAAACCAGACCTCTTGTTGTTAAATAATTTCTTATTATGGAACTGGTCAAATTACATGACCACACCCAACTCAGAAAGCACAAGTCCAACTGTTCAAGGTTTGAAGGGCAGAAGCAAAAATCCTGCGTACATGTCTGCCGTGTCAAACGTATAATGTGTTAGCTCCAACTAATATCTTAATACAAGTATATTAGAAATTAAGTAATTCTGAAAATCTGGACTACATCAGTCTGTTAGGCTTCTTGTTATATCCATTCCAGATTCATGATTCATTTACTTGTTCTAGGTTCATGCATCTTATGTTCATGCAATTGTAATTAATGCTAGGCATCCAGAACTCTCTTATGACTTATATATATATATATACATATGCTGTAATAGTAATGAGGAAATCAGATCAGAATTATGAACAGATTTCAGACATAAGTTTTTCTGTTCTTCTCTAGAAACTCAAGACCCATTACTTTCCGCTATATTTTCCAACAAAGTATTCCTCGAGTTTTAAGTATGTAACCATCCATTCCAAAAGAGGGGCAGAATAACTTACAGCAATTGCTACAAGCTCTTCTAGCAGTTCCTCCAAATGGCGTAGAGGCTGTGTCCACAGAAGTAAAAAAATCTGTTAGTCCACAATAAGATAATCTACCAGCTACCTGCAGTGTCAAGAAACTTACCCACTGTGTTGGACCATCAACTGGAGCATTTAGAGGATCATCGTGAACCTAAATGACCCAGAAAAATGTTTTTAGAAGTCCAAAACTGCATAAGTAGACAGAACAAAATAATAAACTGATTGAAACACAGTGAGCCAGGTTTTGAAGAACCACAAAGCTTATATACTGTAACTTGAAGAATTCAAATCAGATGCATTGCAGCATAAGTAGCAGGACCTTTAACAAATATGTAAGATATTTTCAAAATAATCAGTTTTTAGATAGAAGGAATTGACGTAGGAAAGCACAGAATAATTGAATCACAAGGAAACTAAAGACAAGGCCACAAGGGCATCTCAAGCTTGGCTTTCTGTACTTAAGTAACTTCAGAAAAAGACATATTTCCTGCTACTAACAAAAGCAAATATACCTAGGAGAATCCAATTGCTGAATAAAGAAAGGAGATTTGACCAAACTATAAATTTGCAGAGTCAAACTACAAGTTTGAAAGTATCCAAAAGTTCAGAAAGATCTTTGGGCTAATGACAAAACTGTCCCCCCAAGTTTGGACGAAAATCAATTTGACCCTCAAAGTTTGGGAATCTTCAATCAATACCTCTAAGTATTTAAAAACAACAATTCTGTTACTTTTGGCCATTCTGGCCAAATAAATTGCCGGAGATAGACACGTGTCAACAAATTAGCTAATTTCTACGAATTTAATACGGATGCATATGTATATTGTATTTTATATGCATATGCAAAACGTATACATATTCATATACATAAAGTCATATGCAAAACGTATACATGAGATGTCTATGAACCCATTTTGTGAAATTGCTTTGGAAGAAGCACTTCGGATCAAAGAATCTAGTTTGGCTTCTGAGGTAGTCGCTGTCAGTTTAGGTCCCACCCCGTGTGTTGATACTCTCCGGACTGGTCTCGCCATGGGCGCCAACCGGGCGATTCATGTGGATGCTTTGGCGACTCTGTACCCACTTTCTGTTGCAAAGATTCTTAAAGTTCTTGTTGATGCTGAAAAACCTGGGCTTCTTATTCTTGGCAAACAGGTTAATATCTTTGTTTGATAAGTAGTTCTAAAGATTGTGATTTTTTCTTTGTATATATGTATACGTATGCAATTGGGTGTTTCTGTTTTCCTACAAAAAATTCTGAATTGGGTTTGTGGGTTGGATTTTGTTTTTCAATATTTGAGATGGGTTTTGTGTTTTTGAATTTTGGGTGTGAATTTGTAGTTGGAGTGGATTTTGTGTAGAGGGCTTGGGAATTTAATTTCTCTATATTAGAGATTAGAATTTCTTTTTCAATCATTTAAAATCCATTTCCCCTTTTCAAATAGCCATATGTATATGAATATGTATGCGTTTTGCACATTCAATTATGTATATGCGTATGTATGCATCTGTATTAAATTCGTAAAAATTGGCTAATTTGTTGACATGTGTCTATCTCCGGCAATTTAATTGGCCGGAATGGCAAAAAGGAACATAATTGCTATTTTTAAATACATATTGATTGACTATTCCCAAACTTTAAGGGTCAAATTGTCTTTCGTCCAAACTTGGGGGAACAGTTTTGTCATTAGCTCAAGATCTTTTTATCCTTCATTAGTGGATACTAAGACGACTTCCATTTCTCAGTAATGAGAATCTCATATCATCACTTCCTATATATTCGTCTATAAGCAGATTTTGAGTATCAGAGAGAGACAAAAATATTAATGAGAATAGATTCTGATCCTGTACCTCCATAAAGATTCCATCCACTCCAACGGCAACTGCTGTCCTCGCAATGCAAGGTATTAATTCACGAAGACCTCCACTGGCAACACCACCACCTTCTAACTATATTGAGAAAGCAAAGCTGTCACTCATTTGTATGATAAAGAAAACTCAAAAAGAAATATAACCAAGTAATATCGACAAGACAACAAACAAATTTGATTTACAGTACTATATCTAACTCAAGGAACCAAGGCTATGTATGTTTGCAAGGACTAAGAAGGGAATAGGACTATTTAGTCCTTTAAAATTTTACCATGTTTATTTCTAAATTTGTACAATATCAGTCCTAGGATAATATAATCCCCCAAAATGGGGGACTATATAATTCCCCCTCCTCCTATGTATTATATAATCCTTCAGTTAAATGACCCAACTAACAAAAATTTTACGACAAAAATACCTTTATTTAGCTATCCCACACGAGGCTAAACAAACATATGACTATTTTATTAGAGGATAAAATAGTGATAGGATTATTAGTCCAAGGATTATAGTCCATGGGATTATAATCCCTTAAAATTAGTCCTTGCCAAAAACATAGCCCGAAGTTGTAGCAAAAAGAGACACTATTCAAATGATACAATTCTTTATATTCTAAGCCTTCATGCCACCCAACCACCAGTGCACTCAAATCTGCATCTCACTCAAACAATTTAAAACAATTGATGTGATGCTTCAAGAATTACGAAAAAAACTCATTTGCTTCATCCTTGTCAAATTTTCGTAGAGACTTTATCATCTACAGCTTCTGAAAAATTAGAATGAAGAGCCTTGCTTAATCCAATATACTCTATTAAAGACGCTTCTCAATTCAATGATCTAATTGTTATACATGAGTCAGAAGATGATTCACACCTTTTTCCCAGCAGGTTGTTGTAATGAATGTGTGATATCAGCTACCTGAATAAGAGTACTTCAATTAAATGATTAAGACCATCAAAAAATAGGATGCAATCTTAAGCAGAAAATGACAGTACTAACCCAAGGGTGTGTTTCAAATAAAAAAGTATTACACTTTATGAAGCAGATAATTTGTAATATTCTTACGATTGGACAATTAGCTTCCCTCATCCATTCCAAGTTTCGTGGATCAACGATTAAATCATCTACATAAGAGTGCACAAGCATTACCTTAATAAAGTGAAAGAGAAATATATCAATGATGCATCAATTGAAACTCTAAAGATGGCATATTAGTGTTGGATTATATGCTTTTGGTTTTAATGACGACAACTTGGGCTTTTGTAATATCTTATATGTTGTTACAGATTTAGAGATTGGGCTGAAAAATTCTCAAGGATTGTTGATATAAAGATGCTAGAATATTGCTCAAGTGCAGTGAATTATGAAGATCAATGATTGATTGGGTCTAGGAAATAAATGCAAGTTTTTTAGCATTTTTCCTAGAATCAAGACATAATAATTAATATTAATAAACAGATTTTGTTAAAATCTTCACTTGGTAAAATCTGTTTTGAAAGTTATTTATTATTCTTGTAAACAATTAGGAAAGTTTTTTTTAACATATTGAATTCAAAAGAAATTTGTTTTAAAACAACTTACTTATTGTCGGGGTCTTTCAAAAAGAAATTGGTTGAGTTTTAAGTTTTTATCCTTCCATATTTTTATTCCTCATTATAAGAATCCTATTGGGAAAGTAATGTTATCTCAGTAGTCTAAAAAACTTGGTCTATCCGATCCAATGAGGTTATGATATGAGTTTAAAGACTTGGTCTACTAATCTTAAAACGATTCTTATAAAAATTGTTCCTAACAGACTTATTTTGTTATGTATAGTTTGTTATTGAGTTGGTCCATTGAAGACAAAAGTTTATTATATTTCAAAATCTTCCTAATTCTTTTAAACAAACTTTGTTAGACCCTGTTCGGGAACAACTTATAAGTTGGTTTGTTTATAAGTTGTTTTTCACTATTAAGGTGTTTTACAACCACTTATTTTTTGACTTATAAGTTGAGTTTTAAGTAAAAAAAAACTATTTGTGACTTATTTAAAAATGACTTATAAATCATTTTAAAATAAGTTAGTATGATCAAATGTAATGTCTATATTGCCCAATCTTTACATTTATTTTAACTTATAAGTTATTATGAGCCGAATACCTTCATAACTTGTTTTAACTTAATTTCTGACTTATAAGTCAAATTGATGTCGAACGTTTTTACTTATAAGTCACAACTTATATTTTAACTTATAAGTCATTTTAAAATAAATCATTCACGAACAGGCCCTTGGTGTTTCAAAAAGGTATTCGTTGGACTTTTGGTTATATATATATATATATATATATATATATATATATATATATATATATATTACTTGGAATTTTTATTAAGTAACCCACAACTGATATATACATATTGAACAAAACTTTACAAAGTTACAATCTTTCTAGCAAAATTACAAGTCCCTTATAATTGTTGGAAATCATAGTGTTCAGTTGTAATCCATTTTCATCTCTAATTTCATATCTTGTAAAAGGGGCTTCAGAGTGAAGCAAGGATTTCTCTTAATATTGTATAACGAGAGTTCAAGAGGGCAGAGGTGTCCAAGGGAGTAATGGTACTCAAGGGAGAAGAGGTATTTAAGGGAGGAGGTTTCCTCAAGAGAGCTTTGTGCTCAGGAAGTTTTCTGAATTCTATTGTATAGGGAGTTGATATATTATAATTGATTTATTAATATTAAAGGAAACCTGCTGGGTATCAATTGATACCTGACCTTGGATGACTAAGGGGCCGAACCAAGTATAAATATCGGTGTGCTTGTGTGTTTGGAATTTACTTTGCATATTCTGCTTATCTTATTGTGATTATTATTTATTTCTTGCATTAGAAAACATCACTGCATGGTGCATGCGTAAGTAATTTTATTCTGAAGTAATACAACAATAATTCAAAGCAGATATCTCAAAGTAGACAACTAACTTATTTGTCTGGATTACACCTGTGCAAGAAAAATTTGACACATGCACATACCTATTCATCCCCCTTCTAGGTGTTCACACATACAGAATTTCAATTAGAAAATTAATATATTGTATACCTTTAGCTTTATATCAGACTTTAGTTACTTATAAGAGCTCAATTTCATGGAAGTTTAGTAGAAAGTTACTAGTTTGAGACTTTGATGAGGATGGAAATAGGAGAATTAAAATAATATTAGTTAATTATTTTATATTACTGATTATCAATAAATTAAATGTAATTAAGTTATTTAGTAAATACTATTAGGATATATATTTACTTATATTAGTAATTATTTAATCATGCATCATCAATATATTTCTCTTTCATTTTTTAAGGTGATAATTAACAAATACTCCCTCCGTCCCAAATTAATTGCTCAATTTTGATTTTTTAAAGTCAAATTGACCATTTTTAAAACTAATCTTTTTACTATTTTTACTAAAATATAGGTGAAGAGATTATAATCAAAAGAAAGTATATACAATTTATTACTAATCTTAATTTTTATAATTTTAGAAATATATTTATATATGCTTAATTATTAATTCTAAAAATAATCAATTTGACTTAAAAAGGTCAAAATTGAGCAATTAATTTGGGACGGAGGGAGTAATATTTAATTCTCCAACTTGGTCATTAAGTTTAGGGTTTTCTTATTATATCCTATATAAGTTGATGTAACCCATTATTACAATAGATACAACTGATACTTTTGATTTCAAGCCCTGTGCTTATGGATTTTAAACTTATTATTCTCCTTTTTATTTTTATTTGTGTTCTTTCATCCATCTTGTCCTACATCAACTTTCAGTTATCGAACTCGAATTCAAAATTTGAATTTTAGATAGCTTTGATCAGATAACCAGTGCGAGTAATAAGCAGATGCTTAAAAAAGCTATAATCCGATGAGTAACATCCTGCAACTTATGATCTTGCCTGCAGAAACCCCCCACCCCTTCTCTCTTCCTTCAAAAGATAGAAAAATCTGACTCGTTTTGAATCTTTGATATGTCAAGGTTTTAAATCTGGGCACTGATCCTAAGAGGCTTTTAATAAGATAAATAGCCACCAAATCAAACTATTCACTAAACTGAGGCATAAAGGAGAAGATGGCAAATTTAGATGACTCACTATAGCCGAACATAGTTCCTCGCTCACAAACCATAACATTTTGATTTCCAGATAGCCTAACCTTTTCAGCAGAATTTGTCATCACCTGTAAATAAAGTTGATCATCAATAAGACAAATGGAACCCAATCAGACATCCAGTTAAAGGCTTAAAGCCAGTAATCATGTCTATAAAGATTTCAAATAACTAGTGAAGGGGGAAAACAGAATTCACTTACAGAAGGAGCACAAAATTGGCCTTTCTTGATGTTTATAATCTTTCCAGTCTGCGCAGCTGCAACTAGGAGATCTGTCTATTATTCCAATAGGCAATAAAACACATTAGTTCAACCTCCACATATTAAAATCTACAATTAACACAACCTCATGCCCTGAATAATGCAACCTCTAGCTAATGATAGCATTGGATAAGTGGAAACACTTATGATTCATTATCTAACCTGCCGGCACAGAAAAGCTGGAATCTGGATTATATCTGCTACCTGACCAACTGCTTCACACTGTGAAAAATGAAATGCTAAATACAGTTATGCAATGTTGAACACCAGCTCTATAGGGGCACTTCCATCAACATTGCATATTAATAATGTATTATACTTATAAGAAAAAACATGCAGAATAGAAGGGAAAGGGGCAGAAAGTTTCAGATAATAATGCTGGGCCAACGTGTTCTACCCAACAATTAGAGAATAACAAGGTTGTCAATTGAGTGCAGCAACAGTTTTGATATAATAACAAGCACTTTCTCTCCATCCCTCCTAGTTGACGTCTTTTAGTGTGTGTGGCACGGATCTAACAACATATCGAAATATATGTATTAATTTTGTTTATTCGTTTTATTATAGTTGAAGCAATAACATATAAATATGTACATGTGTTTTTGGCATGTCAAAAAAAGGGACAACTAAAATAGGAGGGAGGGAGGGAGTACATCATGATATTAGATACATTACATTTCTATAATTCCTAACAAAAATGACCATATGAAGTCACTCATTTGTCCTAATTGCTTGAACTCCAAATAGTGGGATTTGGGATTAATACCATCCTCACAAACAGGTAAAGTGAAAAAAGTTTGTATCAACTTATCATCCATATACAGGAATTTTATCATGCATTAAAATCAACTGGTGTCTTAGCTAGGTCACCAAATGTGCATGTGAAGGAAGGGTGAACCTTTTATGATCTATTGAGGGGATTTTTTTTACTTTTTTGTTTTATTTTTATTTTTTTCAACGAACACAAAGAAATAGCAACAGGTGACAAGAGGGGCATTATTGATGCTAAGAACAAATTCCAAATAGCCAGTCACAGACCCTCAATAGCAACTGCACCATTTTCAAATATTAAAAAGCACAAAGATAGGAAAACAGAAGAGTTCTATTAGTGTTGATGAATGACATATTGAAACTTATAAAGAAACAACATAATTGAAATTTGGGATTTGTCAAAGTTAGGAGGAAAGATTAAGCTTGCCTGGTTAGCTTCATGTACATCAGTCACAATTGGTAGGTCATATGCTACTTTCACCTTTTCAAGAATCTGCAACCATTGAGGGGTCAATGAACATTACTATTTTTTGGTTCTAGGGAGAATAATTATTTAAAAATATTCGACATCATCATTCAGATGCCACCAATTATATCCTAGGGCTATCACTCAAGATTTTGGTAGAAATCAGAAGAGTCGTTCATGTTTATGGGATATCCAAACTCCCTAGTGAATTCAAACTAATCACAAAACGTAAGAGAATCTACGCAAAAAAAAAGTGCAGGTGGAACACAACAATTTGGAAGATGTTGTCGATCAAAGGAAACGAGAATATGTAGCTACTTTTCATAAAAAGAATGCCTGAAAACAAAGAAGTATGGATAATACCTTCAAGCCTTCAGCTAACCCAGGACCGCGGAACGACTTAGAGGATGTTCTATTAGCTTTGTCAAAGCTGGACTTGAAAACCAATGGCAGCCCAAGTCTAGAAGTGCACAAGTGAAATCTCAATCATATCTAAATTAATTATATGAAAAATAAAATTAAAAAAAACACTTGCAAAAGTAAATTGATATCAAAGATTTAAACCCTTTTTTTTATTTAAATAAGCAGAAAAAAATAAAGAAGAAAGAACAACCGTATAAATTACATCATATCATAGACAGAAACATGCTACATACGGCATCTTCCGTTAATGACCAAGGGGAAACAAACTCATGGTATCATTTCTTGCTTTGCTTGAGGCTTTGGGCTTTGGCTACTGAAACTTTTATTCTTTTATAGGAGTTGCTACTTCAAATTTTCATGATTCATTGAGATTGTCAGGTAGTGCTTCATTAGCTTTGCTTTATTATCCTACTTTTATTTCTTTTGAGGACTCATTGTCCTCCCTTTCTGTACTCTCTCTTCTATCTAAATAAACTTCATTTATCTAATAAACATACTCAAACATGGTTCCTAGTACACATGTATTAGCGTATCATAAATGAGAGACAACATACTTTGATGTGATAGCCTTAATGTGCTTGGCCATACGTAAAATGTGCTCCTCTGATTCGATCACATTAGGACCAGCTAATAAGAAAAATGGTTCTGCTGACTGTTACAAGGTTAACAGCAAATAAAATTATTAAGTTGGCAGAGTAAAATATAAATGATTGTCATGCCCTTGAAATGAGAAAAACATCTAAGTAACTAAAGTAACTAAATAAATACGGAATGAGATGACAACGCTCATACCTTGAGCTGGTTGAATAATACTGTTGATGAATCCATCCAAGGTTTATTTTTTCTCTACCTAGGTAAAGCTTTCTGTACAAAGAAAAAGCTGCAATTTTAGTATACCAAAACACAATCTTTAGACTAACAATATAAATGAAGAAAATCATAAGAGCGCCATGGTCTGAATTTTTTGTATTATGATTTACGATTATTAATGAACCTTGAAAAATTGTGTAACTGTGTATTTGTCGTCGTGATTTCTCAGGTAGATTAAGAGTACAATATAATGCTACTTTGGGCAAGTCTTCCTTAATTAAACAATTCTCAAAATGCTATAATTGCAAATGTTTTCAGCAATTTTGCAAAAAAGAGCACAGTGTTAACAATCAGTTTTTGAGACTTGAATTTGAACCTTGACGCATGGATTTGAGAGTCTATTATGCAGTAAATAAATTTAACAAATTTAGTTGTCTACTTGCACATATGGAGTATATACATTCATTAATCATCCCCAAATAAATTTCAATTGTGTCATAATTCAATCCGAGGAGCAATGGCGAACCCAAATCAAAAACTTATAGAGGCAATATCCTCACAAAATATACATACATTTATATACATATATATATATATGGCTGAAATTGAGGAAGAAATGTACCTTGGTGAATCCGAGATCTGAGATTGATCTGCAGCTGCAGACACTAGCGAGACTGTGAGAGTGACCGTTTAATCTATCTATAATCTATATACCATCTCTCTCTATAAACCTTACCTCGATCCCAAACTCAAAGCACCTCTTTGAGTTTCATTAGAGTTTTTGAGTGAAATATTTTTTATTTATTTTTACATATATTAGCTAGTTTTCAAGCTTAATTCATTCAAATATTGCGGAGTTCGGACTCGGGTTCAACCCATTCGGACTTATAATATGATATTCAATCAGGTTATATGTGATCATGAGTTTCGGAACTATTTTTGGGCATGTCTAAATAAAAAAGATCAAAATTAATAAACTAAAAATGAATAATAAAAACTAATACAACTCATTATTAAAATGACATTAATTCATTTTGATAAACTATTGATAAAAGTATTAAAAAAAATTACAATTCATAAGAACAAATATCATCAATAAATAAAGGATTTGAACTTAAAATATACAACTAATCATGGTAATAATACATCTCTAGATTATTTTAATTAGTTAAAATAATAAATATTTAGGAAATTATTACTTTCAAAAGAAATAATTGATATTCCTGCAAGGTCTCACTCACGTGAATATGAGAAAAATCCTGTAGAAATATTAATTTCACTTGTGAAGATATAAGTTCTAGACATTTAAAAAGTGAACAAGTTTAAATAAAACACAATACTTAAATTTTTATTAAAGACTATCTATACAAATTGAGTGTGTAAATATATAATAATTAATATAAATAGTCTATACATTTATATGTTTTTAACATTACGATCCGATCAGGTTTATAATGGGCTGAACGATTTATTGACCAAATTCGGCCCGAATTTTATTTCGGGTTTGAATTTTTGTCCAAGCTCAACTTGATTCACTCTCTCAAATTAAATTCGAACGAATTTTTAACGGATCAAATGATCGAACTTTGGGCTTGACTGGCCCAATTGACAATCTTGAACTACCTCATTTTATTTTTTCTTTTTTAACCCTTAGAAAATGAAAAAATGTAAGGCATTTCAATAGTACACTGCGTATATAACAACTATACGCAATTCAAAAGAATTCTAGCACATTGATATGGTGACCAAAACTCGAGAATCCTCCCCGAGTGGTGAATAAAGTATAAAATAATTATTGAGGATCAAATATTAAATACTAATTATAAAATTTATTATTTTAAATAAAATATATTAATTTGAAATTTGAAAATATCATACATTTATTTTCGAAAGTCAATAATAATATTATAATCGAGTATTTGTTACTTATTAAAAAGTAACTCTTAGAAGTTCATAAAATTTTATTATAATGTTCCATTTTTCATTCAAAAATACAAGTGCATATAATTTTTTAATAATGATCAATTTTTTTTCATTTAAAATTACAATAAAATCAAACTAAAATAAAATTACAAGTGAAAATAAAATAAGGAAAGAGGGAGGCTGACAGGCTGTAAAGTTGAAATGAGAAAGGAGAGGAGAGAGATAAGATATGGTATGACCCAGTTACACTAAATTTTGGTTAAAAAAAGTTGGATTCTTTTTAATAAAGTTGATGTATACGTAAACGACTTTACCCGGTGGCCGGTGGGTGTCTCTCTCCCAATAGTTGAAGAATTGACGAAAATGAATCGAGTCGAGTATTGAGTTGTTTAGATTTAATTTACAAAATTTATCGAGTATAAAATAAGGTTTGATTAAGGCTCATGTAACTATCGAGTCGAGCAGGATTCTGAATCGAGTCCGAGCAGTTTGAACTTTTTAAATGAATATGATTCGAGTATTAATATAAAATTACAATTTGAGCAGATTTGAATAATTTATCGAATTTTAAAATTTGCTCATATTTGATTCATTTATATTTCAAGTAGAGCGAATACAAATCGAGCCCGAACTGATTGCTCATATTACCGCCTTATTCAAACATGTCTATTCTATTTTTTACTTGTATTCCGGGCACACATTACGTATGTAAAATGAATGAAGAGAAAATAGAAATTAATAAACGAGTGAGGAGCGAGAAAATGAAAGTTGTTTAGATTAAGTAGTAACAAACAACTCCTATTTTTATAAGGTAAAAAAATAGAAAAGTAAAAAGCTTCACTATATTTTAAGAGTAGTTGTTGAGTGTTGTGTTCCCCAACTGATTTCACGACTGGCACTCACTAATTTGAAAATATTTTTTTTGTCATTTTATTTTTTTTTCAAAATTTATAACAAATTCGATTTTAAGAATTGATATTTTCACAAATAAAATTTGATATTTTCATAACTTTTATTTTCATAACTTCGCTCTCACATGATTGTAGGACTCGTGATATAGTTTTCACGTGAAATGAGACATTAAAACATTATAAACTATTACTTTTACTCGTGTAAATTCGGTCATTCAATTTTATCAAACACCTCCTCATGTTACTGAATGAAATTGTTCTTAATGTTTAAATAATTTGAATGAAACAGAATTTCAAATACTGAATAAAAAAAATTGTTTGATAATTGGCATGTTTGAAACATCTAAATAACATATTTTTATTATTTTATCCCTCTAGAAAAAATTCAAAATTGTTATAAATTTATTTAATATTACTTGATATAATAGTTAATATTATAAAAAAATATTAAATAATAAAATACTTCATTCACCATCATTCAACCAAAAAGAAATTAGGATTAGTATGTGACCGAATAAAGAGAAATAAAGTGGTAGCTGAATATTCAAAAAGAAAAGAAATTAAGATTAGTATGTGACATACATGTTACATGAATTGCACTAGCATAGGTAATGTATAAATAGTAAAAACACTACATCTTGTACCTCCTCACCCATTCACTTTGTGTGCTCTGCCTCTGCCTGCCTACCTGCATGGGATTCTCTTGTTAAATGGCCGCCCGTATGTTCTGAACAGCCATCACCACCAGTACACATTATATAAAACACAGCAAATTCCTCCTCACAAACTAACCAATAAGCCTCTTTCACCATGGTTTACCATCAAGTTTTGTCAAATAGTTATACAAAAATAATATACCTTTTTCTTCTTCTGCTTCCTGCAATAGTCTCGGGGGAGTCCAGCTGTGAAGATGAAGTAGGGCAAGAGCAAAACAGAAGCGAGTCGCTTAAATTTAACCTAATTGCCATTGCTTCAATTCTGGTGGCCGGGGGAATTGGGGTGAGCCTGCCACATCTGGGGAAGAAAATCGAAGCTCTTAACCCAGAGAATGATATATTCTTAATAATCAAGGCCTTTGCAGCAGGCGTGATTCTGGTAACTGGATTTGTTCACATACTACCAGACGCATTTCACACACTGACATTGCCATGCCTCGAGGAGAATCCATGGAGAAAGTTCCCATTTACGGGGTTTATAGAAATGATGTCAGTGATTGGGACACTTATGGTAGACTCATTGGCATCTGGTTTCTATAAAAGGGCGCACTTAACAAGGATAAGCGAGCGATTGTTGACGAAGAGAATGTTGATCGTGATGAACACGGGGTCATGCACGCATTCATACTCATGCCACACATGGTCATGCTCATGGCTCTGCCATCTCTTCTCAAGATCAACAAACTAGATTACCAGAGCTTATAAGGCAGCGCATCATATCACAAGTAAGCTAATTATGATTTTTTATTCTTTTTTTTGGTGTGTGGTAATTTTTAGAAAGCATGTAGCATAACTGCATAAGGCCAAACTTACAATGGCATTGTTGATAGGTTCTGGAGGTGGGAATAATTGTCCATTCAATAATCATTGGAATCACCTTGGGAGCTTCGGAAAGTCCAGACACAAC
This sequence comes from Panax japonicus, assembly GCA_020205505.1. Taxonomy (NCBI): domain Eukaryota; kingdom Viridiplantae; phylum Streptophyta; class Magnoliopsida; order Apiales; family Araliaceae; genus Panax; species Panax japonicus. The sequence goes on along the minus strand of CM035109.1, from coordinate 6,248,079 downwards.
AAAGACTCTACCGGCAGCCTTGTCTTTCCATCAATTTTTTGAGGGATTGGGACTTGGTGGATGCATCTCTCAGGTATCACCACCTCTTCAATTCTATCTAGAATCATAGCTTGATAGCATCAATGTTTTTACTCACCCTGAAAAGAGAAAAAAAGAAAAAGAAAAAAGACAAAAAGTGACTATTGTCAATTATTCTGATGAAATTGCAACTCAACGATTAGAAAACATTAAAATCGAGCTACAGTTTCTGTAAGAGCACAAATAAAATTTTATTCTGGAATTTCTAACGACACTGCAATTCGAAATTTACATTGATGATAACCTTATGGGTGGCAGGGCTGTATAACTTTTCGCTTTAATAGGGTGCACTATGATGTATAATAAGTAAAAGCAAAACATTTATTCCATTACTCTATAGTAAAATAAATATGCAACATACTAGAGCCTCGTGTATTTTCTATTTCTAATGAGCAGAAAGTCTTATGGCAGACAAAATTCAAATCTATAATGTCTTCTTCAACCTTTTCTTTTTCACTTCATATGCAGGCAAAATTCAAATCTCTACACACGATATTTATGGCGGTATTTTTCTCCCTCACCACCCCCTTAGGGATTGTTATTGGTATAGGAATATCGAGTGTTTACAGTGAAAATATCCCCACTGCTCTAATTGTTCAAGGGATATTCAATTCTGCTTCTGCTGGGATTTTGATATACATGGCACTTGTGGACCTACTAGCAGCAGATTTCATGGACACAAAGATTCAAAACAATGCAAGGCTTCAAATTGCGGCAAACGTTTCACTACTTCTGGGAGCAGGTTGCATGTCTGTTTTGGCCAAGTGGGCTTGAACCTTAAAATCAGATGGTACCCATTTATAAAGGGGAACACTATTTCCACATGTATTTTTGATATTTTCACATGGTTCTTTTTTACATGAAAGTGAGACCCATTGTATGCTCATGAGAGAGAGGACCATGTGAAAATATCAAACAAACATGTGGAAATATCAGTTCCCATTAAGTATCTATGCTCCTTATTCTAGGATCCCAGTAGTTTACTCAAAAACAATCTTAGCCTCTCAGGCAGTCAACAAAATAAAATATTCCCTCCATTCTAAATTATAAGATCATTATTAACTTTTGAAAGTCACTTTGAAACATTTTCAAATTCAAAATTGAGATGATTCATTATAAATTATAAAATAATAAATTTCACACTGAGTAGTATTTTTAGATAGTTTACAAAATTCATCATTATATTGATTAAAACTAAAGGAATCCATGTCAATTTGAGTTAGAAAATGCCTTGAGTCGACTTTAAAACGTCAATAATGATCTTATATTTTGGAACGGAGGAAGTAAAATTTAAATGAAAAATCCTAGGCTATTTCTTCTAGAGAAGGATTCAAGCCTAGGTTGGAAGAAGCAGAGTGGATATGAGGAGATAACCAATAAGGGGCGGTACTCATCGATCATGTATGTCACTCTTTAAGCTGAAGACAAAAAGAAGAAAGAAAAATATTCTAGCATCTCTAACATGTCATTACATACAAGAGAGCAATGCTGAAAAACAGAAATCATTTCGTACCCAGTACCTTTGAGTAAACTTGTTTAAGAAGAAACAGTTGAAATTTGTTTTCTATAACCTAACAACTGAAAAATATGAAATTAATTGCTAAATCCTCTTTATAGCACCACCATTCATGCACAAAACCAATAAAATGTAAGCCTATGTAATGAAAAAGAATTATTCCTCCTTTTGCAGTTATCCGCAGAAGTAAAAGAATCTTCAACCAGTGGAATAATAATGCAACCCAGGTATCAACGTGGAAAAAAAAGTGCTTGCTATAATATGACATTACTATCATAGCTAAATGCAGAGTGCTGGAATCAAATCCTTACAAAATCATGTCTTCCAAAAATTTGTAAAACAGCTTGATCTCTGCCAGAATGGATGTCCCTCACCTATGCCCCTGCAAGGGTACAAAGTTAGTCAACCAGCCTTTAATTGACAAAGAAGCCCTTCCTCCACCCCCAAGTTAACAGCAAAGACAAAAGATTTAATTCATACTGAAAGAGTAATTCTCTATGGAAACACTTTAGCATGATTCATGACAGATATGGAAGGATTCGGTAATTTTTTTCTTAATGATGTCGAATAACAGAATTATATATAGTGGTCCCACTGAATGGTGAGATCTTGCTAGCCATGTTATACAAGGAGGCAGATCCTCAAAGTGATGCATGTTGAAATGTCATCATAGTTGTCAAGTCGTAAAGTCGAGTCAAGTCGTTGGCCGGAAGCTTCAATCTCCAAACATATAAAATATGGAAAAATGATATATATTGCAAATATTTACGTCGACTTTTTGATTGTCAATTACATGGATAAGTAATAATGGTAACCCTTTGGAGAGATGTGTGATAAGTGGGGCCCTCTTCTAATTCTATCCAATACTATGTAGTGATATGTTTCGCAATTATAATTCGGTATAAATTTATCACAATACATAACAAGACTTGTAAAATATTAATATGTCGTCCACGAGAACTCTTTAGGGTTTGCAAAAAAAAAAAACTGTTTATGATCTCACTTAGGTGATGGCTTGCTCAATCTTGTTTTCTAGACTAATGAACCAAGAACAAGCTGCGTGAATCTGAGTTCAAGTTCGAGTTCATCCAATAGCAGTTAACCCAATCTTTATTACGATTAACATAGTTTGGCTCCAGTATCAGCTGTATAAAATACAAAGCTAGGCCACCCTACTGCTAGGTTTGTATGGAGTCCTATGTAAAATATGTCAACCAAATGATAATTCATACCTGCAATAGAATTCACAAACATGATTCAATACACAATATATTGTTAGAGAATAACAACGAAGCGAAAACAATAACAAAGAAAAATCGAAAGAAAACAATCACACAAGACACAAGATTTACGTGGTTAACCCAAAATGTTTAGGCCAGTCTATGGTCGGCGGTTGACAGTTTCATTATCTCTTAGAAAATTCGTACATCATATAATTGCAGGATCCCCTCCTTATATAACGAATATATGTAACCCTACTTCATTCAAAAGTACAAAACTACCCCTCTAGATTTGGGCAGGGGGGCTTCCCCCGACCCCCGCTAAATTATTCGTAGCGTAGCTGCAATCAAACGACGATACCGACCCTCCACACTATGAACGAGCTTAGTTACCTTTAGGATATCTTTATAAACACCTCTGAATTAAAGTTTGGATCAGGCTTCACCAATAACACATGTGACAATTACAAATAAGTTATAGTCAAAAACTTAGGTAACAAGAAGTGCCCTGTGTGAGATCAGTTCAACACTATCCGATTGCCATTCGAAACTAATAGAATGTGAAATTTTGATGTAATTGACAAATCACAAATAGGTGATAGACATTAAGTAAGAATTAGAACTTCCAGCTCAAAAAAAATGCTTATAGAGATAATAATTGTACAACAGTTCTGAGAACAACAGTTTTAATTGTTTGTCATGATCTGCTGCTAGGCATGAAAGTTTGAATGGGGACAATGACTAATTCAAATTTCTAAGGAGGGCGGGGAGTAGGAAGAGAAGTTTTATAACCATTTAAGAGCTGAAAAAATTTACAGCTAAGAGCCACGTTATAAGGGAAAGCAACAGATCCAGGAGTCTAATCGACCAAGATGAGAGATCATGACATATTATACTAATAAGCTATTTTTATTTCACAAATCAATATTATATCTGAAGCTAGTGAAAGTTTTGTGAATAGTATTCATTTCAACACAGTTAATGTAGCCAAGATTCTATTACTTAAATACTGACTTTGTCAGACCTTAAGTCTTTAAATATCATCAGTTAAAAACTAATTCAAATTACATGATAATTAACAAATAAAGAAAGATGATAGGAGAACGAACAGCAACATCTAGAAAAGAATAACTTACAACTTCATTTCAAATACATATCCAATAACTATCCCATATATCTTTTATGGTTAGACCATTTTGTTTGCAATAAGAGGTTTAGGAGGGGATAGAGATCTAATTTCAGGAGCAGAACTAGGAAAAAGTGTGTTAAGCTTGTGCATCAGAATGTCTGCCCTTGACGGGATCTCATTTAAAAGGAATTGCTGAACGATTGGTTTTTTAAACCAATCCAAGACAGAATCTCCTGGGGCCCTCAGAACAACTTTACTAACCTCAAATGGTGATTCTACTGAGCTAAGCATCTGTGCAATCACAATTTTCAACGTCGGTCCAGTCACCAACTTGATGCGTCTAGGGACAACACCATAGTATAACATCCGCTTCCTGAATCGATGGAGGGTGTGAACGACTGCTATAAGGGCTGCACCAACTGATAAGTTTCTGACATCAAGGGACCAAGCAATATGCTGATCAAATACAATTGCCTTTGGGAAGAGCTTGTTCTCATAGGAAACTTTCCATACACAACGAGCTCGATTTATCTGTCCCATTAGAACAAGGTAATTGAGGAGAACATTAACAAAGTACTTTGCAGCTCCCTCTTCCAGTTCATAATCAATACCCTGGAAGAATTCCCTCACATAGGATAAAACTGGCTGCTTCCTTTGTTCCGGGCCTGTAAAAAGTCCACACATGAAAGTGTGAGCCTTATGTTTTGTAGCACTGAGGATTAACATCAGATGCTTCTCGTTGTCCTCTTCCTGACATCTTACAAGATGGGCTAGAATTGACGTATAAAGTATAAGATCAACCTTTGCAGCAGAATTCACATAAGTTTCGAGGAGAGGCTTCGCAGACTCGTACAGACCATTCTTCATGCATGACTCAAAGAGCTGTCTGACTATGAAATTATTCGTTCTTATCCCAGAAGAACCCATGAAACGTAACCATCTGAGGGCAAGATCAACAGACGCATCCTTGATATAAACCATTAGAACATCACTAGCACTCACATCAACAGAATATCCCATGGCTTTCATTTCAAGTAAAACCTTTGCAGCCACATCCACAAGCTTCTTTTTAGCTAGGAGCGTCAACAAGGAAGTATAAGTACTTAGTCCTGGTCTTAGACCAGCATTGGTCATAGAATTATACAGCTTCATGGCAGCATCTACCTGGCTAGAAGCAGCATGCATCTCCAACAGACAAGAATAGGTAGATGGGGTGGGCAGAAATCCAGCCTTCTCCATATCTGAGAACGCAGACATTGCAATCTCAAGCTTCCCAGATTTTGCATGAGACTCAACAACCATAGTATACAGTCCATAATTAGGTCTAAATCCTGCTTTCTTCATCTCATCCAAGAGCCTGAGAGCTGTCTCTAACTTCCCAGCCTTAACAAATGACCCAATTATTGAAACAAACATGGTTGCTGATGGCCTGAGGCCAAATCCTAGCATTTCCATGTACACCTTCATCGACGTGTCCAACCTCCCAGCTTTGCCCATCGAATCAACAAGTGCCGCAAATATTGAATATCCAGGCCGGAGGTTCTTGGATTTCATCTCTTGGAAGAGCTTGGATGCAGCATCAAGACGGCCTGATTTAGCCAGACTTGGTATCATCAACTCATAAGTCGATCCATCCAACGAACACCCACCTGCTTCCATGCTCTCATATATCTCAAATGCTTTATAAGGCAAACCCTTGTTAAGAAACAAAGTTATAAGAGAATTGTACGTTCGGGTATCAATTTTACAACTAGACTCCTGAACCTTTTTGAAACAACAGAACGACACCTCCAATTTCTCGGCTTTTGCTAAATACTGAATAACCTTATTGTATGCACTAAACGAAGAAGACATCCCCATTTCACCAGAATCACGAATCAACTCATCAAACATAGATTGAATCCCATCAAAATCTTTACTCTCATTCAGCGAATCAAACAAAGTAACATAACACTCATCACTTGGTAAATACCAAGATTGCCTCTTCGCCCATCGAAACAAACTCAGTGAAGCATCCCCATCTCCAATAATCTTCAAGGCCTGAGTAATATGAATCATATTTGGCACAAACTGAAGTTTATCCAATTGGGTCTCCATATCAGGCCCCCATCTCCACCTCTTCACAATCTCAACAATCTTTGCAACCGCAGATGCATTCAAAAACGGCTTCTTTACCCCACCCACCATTACATGATCATCAATTCCAGGCTCAACCGACCTTACCCCCTTACCCCTATAAATAACCCTTCCTGATTCATCCAAATAGTCTATATCTTCAGTCCATTCATTGGACCCTTCACCATTTTTCCCAGAACAGTAACTTCTGACATAACTTGTGTTCTTTTGCACAGAAAGAAAACCCCCAACTAAAAATCTTAAATTTATGAAATAATCATTGAACAAATTGGTGTTTGAATTTGAGCTGATTTTTTCATCAAGTGGGCGAAGATTGTTAAAAATGGACCTGGTTTGTTTAAGATTTCTAGAGAAAAGAAGGCTGCGACCTATCATTATATAAAGAAATCTTACATAAATCTTATAAGGAGTTAAGGTTTTGAGTTCTTACCGTCAGAGAAATATTACTGAGGTCTTCTCTCAGGTACATAATGCCTTAAACCCTAAACCCTAAACCCTAGCTTTGGTGGAAATGATGAAATATTGCTTGGTCACCTGTACGGTTGTCATGAAGGCATGAAGCTAAAGATGGTCCGGGCCGGGTCGGGCACATGACTGGTCTTTAAAAATATAACCTCAACTCTTGGCATTTTTGCAAATTTTACCCCCTCTTCTAAATTTGGAGAGCCATTAACAATTAAATCTTAAAAGTAAAAATTAATATAAATTTAATTAAATTTTAAAAGTAACAAAAATCATAAATAATTGTTCATGTAGCTAGTATATACAATAATTATTTATATACTTTTTAAGTTAAAATTAAATAAATTCATACCAAAATTTAAAATTTAAGAGCTCGCAAATTGACTTAATATGCATATTTAATATTGAGACTTCATCTGTTTTAAAATATAATATTATTATTGATTTATTAAAATTAACTTTATATTTAAAATTGACATAAATTTGTTAAATTTTTAGTTAATATTATAAAAGATTTAAAAAATATTACTAATTATCATATTTATTATTTATAATTTTTAATAAATTTTATCAATTGGATATTCATTTATCTTGCGTAATAAGAACTTTTAAAAAAAATATAATTATAGAAATAATTGTTAAATTTAAATGAGAGAGTAAAAATAACAATTAAGTCATATTTGGCACTCGGGAATATTTGATCGAGAATGAAAATCATACTTGGGTTTAAGAACTGTGGGAATTGAATATCTTCATTTTAATGTTAGAATATACTTGTTATATATATATATATATATATATATATAGAGTATATAACAAAATGTAGATAAAGAAAATGAATAAAAATTTAGATAGAGAAAATGAATAAAAAAATTTAGAAAGAGAAAGTAAATAAAATTATTAAAGAGATAAAATGAGTAGAAAAATTTTGAGATACAAAGTGAGTACAATAAATACTAAGGAAAAAAAATTTAGTGAGAGAAACAATTTAGTGAGAAAATGGTAAAAAATAAAAAAAATTAAAGAGACGAAGAGAGTAAATATTTTTGGAAAGAAAGTGTGTATAAATAGATTTTGCAAAAATGAGTCCAAATTCCGATGCGCCACGTCAGTAACGTAACTCATTTGGATTTTTCCCTCCAAACTTTAAAAGGATTGTCGACAGCTCGCCCATATGAACAAATCAAAGCCAAAGGGTTTATGAATCTCTGAGCCTGAGGAAAGTCTGTACTAGGCTATTACCCTACCTTACTCTCTCTCCAGTTCCCAGCTTCCGCCATGACCGCCTTAGCTCAGTTCGAAGATGGGTTTCCAGCAACCAGGCTCTTCAATCAGGAATACTCTTACACGTATGACGACGTAATCTTCCTCCCCCACTACATCGATTTCCCAACCGACTCAGTCCAACTCGCCACCAAACTCACCCGAAACATCAACCTCTCCACTCCCGGCGTCGCTTCTCCGATGGACACCGTCACCGAGTCCTCCATGGCCGTCTCCATGGCCGCTCTCGGCTCCATCGGCATTATCCACTCTAATAACTCCGTTTCCGATCAAGTTTCCTTAGTGCAATCCGCGAAATCTCACCGTATTCCGTTCGTCTCCGATCTCATCTTCAAATCCCCCTCCGATTCCGTCCACTTCGCCCACGAATTCGCCTCCTCGCCCTGTATTTTTGTCACCGAGTCCGGAACCCAAAAATCTAAGTTGTTAGGGGTAGTTACGAGATCGGATTGGGAGAAATCAATTGAAAATAAGGAAGCTAGGGTTTCTAATTATATGATTAGGACGACTGCACATGTTCCATCGAGTTATAATTTCGAGGATGTTGCTGGTTATTTAGCTGCCAAAAATCTTGAATTTGTACCTTTAGTTAATGAGAGAAATGGAGAAGTTGTTGATTTGGTGACGAATTCGGATGTGGTGAGGGTTCAGGGATTTCCGAAATCGGGAGGGTTGCCCTCATTGGGATCGAATGGGGGGTTTATGGTGGGTGCATCGATTGGAACAAGGGAATCGGATAAGGAGAGGTTGGAACATTTGGTGAAAGCAGGGGCAGATGTGATAGTATTGGATAGTTCTCAAGGGAATTCGATTTATCAAATTGAGATGATAAAGTATGTGAAGAAGACATCCAGAGTTGGATGTGATTGGTGGGAATGTGGTGACGATGTACCAGGCGCAGAATTTGATTAAGGCTGGGGTTGATGGGTTAAGAGTTGGGATGGGATCTGGTTCTATTTGTACCACACAAGAAGTCTGTGCCGTGGGGCGTGGTCAGGTAATTAGTTAATATCAGTAACATTTGCGATGATCACTAATTAATTTGCAAGCATTTGTTGAATGGCTATCTTTTAATTATTGACAGTGACGGTTGAAATTAAGAGATAGAACTATTTTGTTTATATATAGTGATAATTGGCGGTGTTTAAAATATTAATGATATTGAGCATGATATATGTGTACTCATATCAATACTTAATACAGGCTATAGTACAAGAGGGTATGTTTCTTGCTTTGTTTAGTGTTTTAGCCGTCTTATGGCTTTTCTTAAAATTAACATTTTTGGACTTGTTTGTGATTATACTTGCGTTAAAAAATTGAAGGGGGATATCGCTCATAAGATGTGTTGAAAATATAATGTGATTACACTCAAATACTCCTACATACTTATAATCATTATGTTTTTCTTGATTCCTTCTAGGCAACCGCTGTTTACAAGGTGGCGGCCATTGCTGAGCAAGGTGGTGTTCCTATCATTGCTGATGGTGGCATTTCAAATTCTGGGCACATTGTTAAAGCTTTGACCCTAGGGGCATCAACTGTGATGATGGGAAGCTTCTTAGCTGGAAGCCATGAAGCTCCAGGAACTTATGAATATCAGGTGAGATAATGCGGTTTCACATGCTTTAACATTGTGCAGGCAAAGAGCTTTTCTTTGCCAGCATAGTAAAAGTAATTTACATATGAATTTCTGTTAAATGGAGGAGTATGTCATTTGGTTTGCTTTCGTGAAGAATTCAACATCAGTATGCTTCAAGGTTGGCCTGTCTTTGTCCCCTGTTTATGTTAATTTTTCTAACATTTCTCCACGACAGCATGGTTGTCGTGTCAAAAAATATCGAGGCATGGGATCACTAGAAGCAATGACTAAAGGAAGCGATGCTCGATACTTGGGTGATAAAGCTAAATTAAAGATTGCTCAGGGGGTGGTTGGAGATGTTGCAGACAAAGGTTCTGTTTCGAGGTTTATACCTTACACAATGCAAGCAGTTAAGCAGGGATTCCAGGATCTTGGTGCTAGTTCTATCCAATCTGCTCATGAACTTTTAAGAGCAGGAGTTTTAAGGCTTGAGGTATGTCTTACAGTTTGATTTGTATCTTTTATCTTTCAGTCATGGCTGTTACAATGGTTATTCCTTCTTTATGTTTGAAATAACAGTGTAACATTTTTTTCTTTATATTGTACTCGGGGCTGCTCCGCTATGCATTTCGTCTACTTGCAGCCCCTGTTAAGTTAGAATTTTTTATTTTTATTTTTTTAACTTCTTATGGATAACATTCTTGTAGTTTCTTTGGAAGAACACCTCCATCAAGGGACACAACACGATGAGAAAATTTCAATTTATTTTTCTGTAAGAATGGAGGAATCTTACTTTATTTTCTTCTGGTTGTTCAGGTTCGAACTGGAGCGACACAAACGGAAGGTGGCATTCACGGGCTCGTTTCTTATGAAAAGAAATCCTTTTGATATCTTAATTCTTATGCCTCCTTTAGTGAATGCTGGTGCTGCCAATTGGTTGGTCTGCAATATATTCTACAGCGAAGTTGATTAGTCTAACATGGGTCGATAAGAATTCATTTTGATCTAGTCATAAAAAGGGAAGAGCCTGTTCTATTTTCTCATGCGTAAAATCTGCATTGTTCAACCCCTATGGGTTCAGTGTGTACATGTCATTCATGAGTTCTCAAACTTTGGGCTGATGATAATAAGAGAAGACACATGTACAATGTAAAATTAAGACCGACTGTTCCATTAGGTTATCAATGACCTGTATCTTTGCTGAATATTCTATTTTCCTGGCTTATCTTGTGAAAGAGTTGGATTGCCGAGTGTTTTTATTAAGCTTAATCTTACCTGTTAGTCAATCGGTTCATCTTGTGGAGAGATAGATTCATGTCTGTCATACCCCCTTTGATTTTGAATTTACCTCAGGGATGTGTAACTTTTTGCAGCGGACTCTTAGAATTCCTATATTATCTTTTGTTACCAAAGATGCAAGTTTGGTTGCGCCTTTGGAATTGGATTAGACTGTTCAGCCTAATGTGTTTTCAATCGATTCTCTGTTTCCTCATTTTGCACAAAAGTTGTCAAATATAGGTTTGGGATCAGCCCATCTTGTTTCCTCATTCCAAGTTTTCAAAAATTGAATGGGCAGGCTGCAAGAGAACTAGAAGCACAAGATATTATTAGCGTTTCGATATAGATATGGTAATAAATGAGATACAAAATGGACTTGGGCCCAAATGCGGTTAAGTATGGTTCTATGAGGAATTAGAGATGCTTAACCTACTTAAAATTCAAATGTGTCTGAGTTACTATGAGTTTATGAGTTGTAGCTTATACATGAACTAATTAAGTTAAGCGTGAGAGCTCCCTCACTGTTTTCTTTAAAAGGGTTGATGTCTCTATGTTGACCCTATAAAGTTCCCGCATTGCAGGTGAACTCAGCGGTCACACGGTTCAGCAACTAGTGGTTTATTGTTTTGGTTTGAGTTGTTTTTGGCAGATATAAAGATTACGTCACCACCATAGACGAGTGGGAGTGGGAGATGTTGGATTTTGGGTATTAAAATGGAACGTACATGAAGGTTCGACCCATTTAGTTTATTAATCAGCTTGTCCAATTGACCAAGTTAGTAACTAGAAGTTGGAGTTATTGCAGGGAAGTGGTTCAATCACTTCGACCTTTAATACCCACATCTCCACAGTTCATCGCAATAAATCAGTTGGCCAAAAACCCAAACATAGAGATAATATACTTGGCAAACCAAGCTCTAATTGTTACGATTTGGGCTCTATTTTCGTTTCATAGTTCGAAAATATTGTTGGGTTGTATATAACGTACAATTGTATTGAGGCTATATTTTCGTTTCGTAGTTTGAAAATACTGTTAGGTTGTAGAGAACATACAATTGCAGAAGATTTTCCGTACAAAAGAATTATCCTATTATGTGTAAACATGTAATAGCATGCGTACAAATATTTCTACAGGAACACCAAAACAGATACCGTAATGTTTACTCATTTCTAAATTGTCAAAAATATAAAGGGCATAAAGACCTCTACCTAATAAAGGGCCTAGGCAGCTAGAGAACTAGAAGCATAAGAAAGGATATAACTTGTCACCCTCAATTTTTTTTTAAAGAAACAGAGCATAGACAAACAAAGATGCTCAAAAATACTAATATGCAGCTAATGATCATGGAGTTTAGATATTCTCTGATATCTTGTTACAGTTGTAATCAAGGGAAATAGGTTTGTGAATGACGGTCTTAACAGCCTCGAGCATGTGTTCTGAGGTGAAACCATCGTCCTTGGCGTAAAATTTATGCACCACTTTGCTCATTTTCCAAAACAAGTCTTTGCAAGCTCTTGGGACTACACTGCCTTTCTCTTGCAAAACTAATCTCAGTAATTCTCTCCTCTTACTGTCGATGGAATGCTTCATTTCTCGAACAGCCTCTTCTTCAGTAATGGCATCAGTCCCATGAATCATGTGCAACGACACAGCGTTCAGTTTACCTTCCTTCGATTCCCTCTGTAAAATTGGCAACATGTTTTTTTCAAGGAAGTAATATAATGGACTAAAACATGCATAAATTCACCCGTTTTTGTCTACCTTAAAGCTCTGGATATCATTGAGAAGACGTCCACAAGTGCTCATAAGCTTATATAGGTTATTGAGTTCAGCGTTTTGAACGTCGTCCTCTGATAACTTAGGCCCAACAAGGTAAAGAGCTGGGAGAACAATTGGCCCCAAGGCAAATGATACATAACCATTTTCCATATATTCATCCAATGCTGGCACTGAATTGTCTCTAGCCCATTCCGCTTCTCTTAACATAGAATTGAGCAAATTCAACCACTGCCAAAAAATAAAATTCACGTTGTCAGAAGTTGGAGACGACATAGAAGGTCCAAGAATGAAATCTCCCCTGGGTTTTATATGATAAAACTTAACTTCTTTAGCCTAAGATTTTGCTAGAGAAATTCCAAGTTAACGATCATCCCCAAGAACTTAACTTATAATCAAATTTATAGAGAATTTGGACTAGGACAGAATACAATAAATGCAACCTTATTTACTACACCGATGAAATAGAGGAAGATGGATGAAGTTACAAACTAAAAATGTTATGTCAAAGAATTTTGTAAAAAAAGAGATAACTAAGGTCAAACATAAGAAGAAGATGGATGAGTAAAGATTTCGACTCACAATTTCAATTATGTGTGTTGTCACATGACGTGCTTGCCATTTGAATGCTTGGTCCCCAATCTCACATATTGTACAATGAAGAGCTGAAAATATGATGCGAACTTGCTCAGAACAGCAATCAGTATCCTCATTTACATTCCATCTGCGGTTCATATATTGCATCACCACTTTTGTATCAGAAACTTGATGAAATCATGTACCGGGTTATGTTAAAATAAAAGAGAGAAAGATACTTTTCAACCAACTGGATTAGGTTCAAGAGTTCCTCTGTAGAACCTCCAATGTCAAAGAAGTCATCCACCACTGTAGTAAGAATGCCGTTTTTCGCCCATGACATACGTGCATCAGATAGCTCAGGAGGGAAAAGGGTAGCCGCAGCAGAGAAGAAACAGTATGCTGCCTTCTGGCGGGCGTACTTTAGCTTGTCCAATTTGTTCTCTACTACCCAACTGCCACCATGGTAAGGATATCATGCATTACATTTAACTGAATTGAAACAATAATACCAGTGGGAAAAGGATACCATGCATCAACTATAGAACTGAATGGAAACAACAATGAAGCAACGATGATAATTTTTTTACTCTCAATGGGAAAAAATAGAATTGCAAGTAAGGATTCAATACAAGTAAACAGGAAATCAGACGACTAGCCATAACAATGATCAATAAGATGTGGACGAAGTAAATTTTTTGAGACTCGAGTTTGCCAAATTTTCTTTATACTCATGCTCCAAACATTTTCCCATCATCAAATAACCTCCCAAAAAGCTGGTTAATGGAACAATCACTAATTGAAGCTACATAAAGGTACACACCTCTCAAGAAGTTTGAGTTCTTCACGCTGTATAGATTGACAACCGTTGAAGTCTTCCACTGCCAGCCTTAGGAAATCTGTGTTGCTAATATTTGATGAACTAGCATAGGAGTAACAGGGATCAGAGGTATTAAAAAATTAGTAACAATAATAGTTTCCAACATTTAAGTATTAGAAAATTCTAAAAGAGATTTACCAGTAGGAAGTTTTTAAAATTCTTGTACTGTCCACATTGTACTGCTCTATATTTCTCCTGTTGACCATGCGTTCCAGATTTGCATGGAATGGAAGCTTAAGAGCATCCTCTACCTAAAAATGAATTATTATAACTACTTCTCAGTTTTTATTATCTGATCAACTAAAAAAGAATACTAGGTGAAAAGGGCTTGTCTATATCCCACATAAAACAAGAATTACCTCTTGGAATATATATCGAGGGTATCTATCTGAATGAACTGAACCATTAGATAACTTCTGTTTCAGGAAATGGCTGGACCATGAATTTTGTTTCTCCAAAGCTGATTCATTTGGATGTATAATCATTTGTGATGCCCTATATAATTCAAGTGCATCACTTGTGTCCTTCAAATGTTCACCAAGAGAATCGAAATAATACATTTCTTTGGCAATTCGAGTGAAAGTATCTACGCAACATTTCAAGTGATCAAATTGTTATAGAGCACAAAGCCGGTGATATATTATTGCACGTTCTAGTAAGTTGACACTGTACCTGACAATACATCATATCCATTCATTCGTAAAATACGAAAAGCTAATGCACAAGTGGCCACATCTGTGAATATCTGTTCATCTTCCTGCAGCCAGCAACTGTTTTTTCGGCTAGTGTCATGTTGTATCATTTACAAACTTATACAACGTAACAGAAGTTGTAAGACTTGAGAAAAATTTGAATTAGTTATTACAAGAATGCACCAAGGACATACTTATCACTCAATTAGAAGATTACCTGTATGTTTCATCCAACACACTTCTGATTTCCTTTCTAAAATGTCGACCAATCCCCAACTTTTCAAGATTGTCAACCATGCAAAGACGCGCATATATATCCAAAGGATACACTGTTGGAACTGAACATCACAAAAAGAAGCGGTTGTATTTTTAGCAATATGATGACTTAAAATAGAAATTAACACAGACATAAAAGAGGCACCTGCATCTCCAAACTTCTCCAAGAGGGAGCGGAGGTAATTGAGACAATCAGCATTTTGAAGGTGATTTAGAGCAGCAGCTGTGGTTGACGGTGAATTGAACAATGACCCATTCTTCCTCTGATATTTCATGACCATTTCCCAATTCTGTAAATTTCCCATTCCCTCTGAAACATATGCCAAATAGGATTCGCTCTCCAATGAACGGCTTTCAGAGCATCTAAGTGAAGATAATATATAAACAAAGATGAATAAGTTCTTATGAGAACATAATGGAAATCAAATAATGGAAGTTTTATTCTAATTGCTTTAGTACTGGTTGAAATTTTACGATTGTTCGACTAGGCATGCCCAGCCTTTAATATGTTTCTTAGTAGGAATGTAAGTTCTATCACAAGCATATATATGAAGAAGAGATCTTTCTAATGTTGGGTGTGGGTCCACACCCATGAAAAGAATCCAAGTTGAAAAATGATTTACTTGTTAGATTAGTTGGTAACCAAGACAATGATATGTGATCCCTAATTTGATTAGGAGTATAAATTGTTTCTAATCCATAATAGGAATGGATTAGGAAGAGAACTATAAATAAGGCTATGATGGAGTCTTATTTTTTACATAAGAGAAGTTCGGTAGCAAGAAGGTATCGAAAGAATAAATTAAGAGGATTACAGTTTGTTGCTCGTGGATATCCGCCGCCATCTCCGTTTAATTGGAAAGCTTGAAGACTTTATTACTTGGGGTGTTTTTGGATGGTGAAGTTAATTAGGGTTGTTAACCTAACTAAAAGTAAAATTGTACTCTTATAATTTATTGTGTACCCTCAAATTTTAGGGTGTAAAACTTGAGAGGATTATTGTAAGCCCATTATTAGTGATATAGTGGAGATTTGGAGTTCAACCTGTGGTTTTTCCCTTTAAGGGGTTGTCTTGCTTATTTGTTATTTTCGTTATCATTATTAGGTTTGTTGATTTCCTATTGAATTGCACAAAGAGGGAAAAGTATTGAGATTATTTTAGGTTCAC
Source organism: Panax japonicus (assembly GCA_020205505.1). Taxonomy (NCBI): domain Eukaryota; kingdom Viridiplantae; phylum Streptophyta; class Magnoliopsida; order Apiales; family Araliaceae; genus Panax; species Panax japonicus. Next base: position 6,232,028 of record CM035109.1, on the reverse strand, counting down.
TTTTCCCAACATCTAACTGGTTGAAAAAAAGGTTACAAAAAGCCAAATCCAAAAACTGAATAACATGTACCTTCTGAGCTCTAGGGATCTCTTATTCAGCATGCCATCCAAGATTGTTGGTTCCAAAGGAAGCTTCAAATCCAAACTTTTAGCATACTCGAGCATTCCAGGAAAAATGATGTCAAATCCGATTGGTGAATGTTGATTCTTATCAGTAACTGAAGTGAAATTTAACTCCAGGAAGTGTAAACCTGCAACAAGAAACAAATATCTATCTGGTTAATATAAATAGAGGATATCGAGCAGGAAAAACAGAGAAGATGACCAGTACCTTTGTTAATTTGTTCTTCACCCACACCCCATCTTTTTAGTGCAAGGATACATGCCAGTGTAGATGAAAGAGTATCTTTGAGCAATGGGGCACTGCGCTGAGGAAGACCCCAGGAGCCATCAAAAAGTTGATTATTCAATATCCAATTCACACAACCCGGGAAACAAGGGGCCTGAGAATACTGAGGAGAAGGGACCATTGCTACCCAAGCGGTGTCATAAGAAGAAACAGAAAGTTCAATCTTGTTAAAGAGACCCCTAATTCTTTCTTTGCTCCCTTCAAAGTTCTGCATATAGTTATACAATATCAATCACCTCACTCTTGTATATATCAGCAGAGACAAAAGTGAAAGGAATAAAGAACTAAAACAGCCAGCGGCAGGGAATCGTACCAAGATGTCGGCATTAGCTTTGTTAGCTAATTTTATTCCAGATTCCAAAGAAGCTGCATGGCAAGAAAATAATAAGGCTTCCAAAATATTTAGCAGGATGACTGTTAGATAACGAGAAAGCTAAAAGCAAATGACTCTAATTGCATATGATGTAATAAATCCAAAAAAAACAAAACAAAACCTACATAATTCAAATAAGGAGGATCCAACTTTATACTATATAGAAATATATATCAAATTTTTTATTGGCTGAGAATAGAAAACGCTACTTTTTATCTGTTAAATTTATGAAATGTGTCCAAGTATAGTATATAAAGACATTAAGCTCTCTAACTAAAAAGCAATTGCCAATCCCTAGTCATTATATTCTAGACATACTTTCTCAAGGTACTCATGTAGGACATGATATATACTCATCATTGTTGCAAGCCAAATATAATGGAAAACATAACAAGAGGGGAGTGAGGCTGTCAAGGGAAATAAAACCTTCTCCAACTGAAGCTCAATTATAACTGTATTTAAATTTTCAGATACATCTGGGAAAGATAAATTGAACCATACCAAACCATTACTAACAGAATCATCTAATTAGAATTAAACAATTTTAATTCCAAACTTTAAGTTACATCACAGCCAATGTTTATCCGTAGACTGATTAATTGGTTGCACTAATGCAATCAACAGTATGTTAGATATGCATCATTAACACAACAACAAAAAAAACACCCAATTAACTTCAGATAGAAATTAATATGTGAAATTGAAAAGAAAAAAAATCCAAAAGGTAAATTGAAAGAAGGGAATTACAGAAGTTATGATCATGTAATTGATTAGTAATTCAAAAGAACCACCACTGAAACTGACAGCAACTCAGTAATTAGTAACAAACCATTTGGAATACATAATACTAATTGCATTCTAGTGTAAACAATTTAAAACTCCACAATTTTCTTGCTGATCAAAAACCCAAATCATATATGTATCTCTCACTTTAAACTTTAATTTATAACAGCTTGAAAAACCCATTTCCGTGATAGATACATACATATACAGAGAGAGATATATACCTGAAAAAGAAGGGTAGGAAGGTAAATGGGTTTTATGGCGTAAGGGAAAAGTATTTGGGTTAAAGAGAGACATGTTGCCCTCCTGCTAGCTTGCTGTTGATTATGGCGGTGAAGCTGGGCAATTTTCTGTCTATATATAAGCATAAAACATTGAAGAAATAAATAGAAAGAATCAAATAAATGAAAGATACTGTTTATACGGAGGTACTGGACAACGACAAAATAAAGAATTTATATACCAAGTCGGGCGAGAGCTTTACTTTTTGAGTTGGTGTTTTTAAATTTTTTGTCCTAAATAAATATTTTATTAATAATCTATCGTATAATCATATAATATGAGATATATTTAATAGTCCGACTCTCTCCAGTAAATTGAAGAGAGCTAACTAAGGGTGAATCGGTTATAACGACGATTTTTTCCGTTGTTATAACATAAAAAATCGATTTTATATAGCGATAGAAAAAATCGTCGCTATAACCGGTTCGTTCTTAGTTCGCTCATTTATGTTATAGCGACAGAAAAAATCGTCGCTATCGTCGGTTCGTTCTTATTTCGCTCCCTCCAATTCACTGGGAAAGCGGACTAATATATTAATATGTTGACACATTATATTATTTAAGATTAAAATTTTAAGCTTAATTTTATTTATTTATTTATTTTACACTTTCACCTAAAAATTCCTATATGGAAACATAATTTATCTTAAATATGGTTGTCATAACAATATTTACTAATTTTTAGCAATACTTTCACACTTATTTTAATGGTATTTATAATTTCGGTGACATTTATTATTTTAAAACCGTATAATATTGTTATTATAGTATCAGCCGTCTAAAATACATAAATAAGTAATTCAAATTCTAGTTTTTTTTATATGTTTATTTTTCCACATATTTTGTATCAGCAAACTATAAATTTCATATCTAAATTTATCTTTAGTGGTCCCATACGATTCATAAAGAGATTAGTAACTTTTTATATATATATATATTAATATACCTCACTAAATGACATAATTATCTTCACTATATTTATTTTATCTTATTCTTTTAAAGACAAAAATAATTATTATAGGTAATTGATATTTTCACATGACTTTTTAATATTTTCATATGAATTTCCCGTTCACTCAATAAATTATCTGAGACGTTCAAAGTTTGAGATAAATCTCACCGTTTCGTTCTGTCGAAGGCGCGGGACCCAACTAGTATTCAATATGCTACCTAAAATGATAAATTTTTGACCAATTTGATGTCCATAAAAAGATATTTCCCTTGTGGGGTGGGTCATTGTGGGGTGGGTCATTATGAGGCCAATAGAAATATTATTAATACTTTACTTTATAAAAGAGAGAATATTTTTTTCTCAGCTTACTTGGCATGAGAGGTGCCCCTGCTTTGTCCTTAGTTAGAAAACAGTTAACCTTTTTTTAGAAAATAATCTATTTTGAATTAATTTATTTATAAGAATAATAATTAATTTTCCATATAAATTTTTTTATGTATTGGGTGGGGGCTTGATTGGCATATAAAACTTAAGTATTGCCACACTTGCAAGAAATAGTTTACAAAATAATGTGTCAAATTGGGATTGGCTCAACTCCATTACGTTTTTTCTTCCGATTCTATTCAATACACCAATTATTTCATCTTAATAATTTTGTTAATAATGATCAAAATATGTTAATAAATACTTAATGATATTAAGATCAATTTTACAAAAAAAAATTAGAATAATTAAAAATATTTTCACTGTTAAAAGTTCAAAAGAATTTTTAACTATTAAAATTTTAATAAAATTTTTTGACTTTAATTGGTACAAATTTTGACTTGCACAATTCAAATTGGCCTTTGAAAAACTCTACCCACGATAATATTGAATGACGTAATGTTCTCAAATTTGTTATCATAATTTCATTGTCACGTTTCTAAATTAATATTTTATTATTTTATCAGAGAACTAACTATATTAGATTACTTGATTTTATAAAGGTCAATAATCATATAATCAAATGTCACCACTACTAAACAAACTATTCACAAAAAAACCGTCGCTATAGATCCTATAGCGACGGTAAATTAACAACGGTATAATAAGATCTATAGCGACACTTTTCATGTAAAAATACCAAAAAATATTATGAAAATATCAATTTTATTATAATCATGATTCCCTCCGCATGAGGGTACATGAATGACAGCCTGTCTCCCTCCTTTATTCTCTCAGCTTGCCTCCCTCCTTTATTCTCATCCGTGATGATTTCTTCCTCATGACTCCTCCTCTAATTGCCTATATAAAGGCAGTGATAGTGAAGAAAGAAAATAAGGATTCTTCAGAAGATTTCATCCGAAGGAATTTCTCTCTCTTTCTCTCTTATATATATTCTCTCTCTAAATTTATGCAGCAATTATAAGAGTTTATTTTTATACTTTGCTAAAATTTTATAACACGTTATCAGCACGAGGCTCTAACCAACTGAGACGGTAAAATTAAATTCTTGCAATTTATTATTATACTACCGGTTGGGCTATACCACCAATAATATAATTTAATTCTTATAATTACATTTAATATTCTGTCGGAATATCATGTCGGTGTGAATTTCACCTGACCTGGTTCCATTATTTATTATTCCGCATTTAATATTCTGTCGAAATATCCTGTCGGTGCGAATTTCGCCTGACCTGGTTCCGTTCTTTATTATTTTGTTGGGAATAACCTGCCTACGCGGACTACCGTATGCATAGTGAAATTCTTATGTTATTCCATTATTTATTATTCTGTTGGAATAACCTGCCTACGCAGACTACCGTATGCATGGTAAAATTCTTATGTTATTCCATTATTTATTATTTTGTTGGAATAATCTATCTATGCGAACCACCGCATGTCGGGTGAAGATCCATTTGCATTATGCTAATAACATAAATATAAGAATATTTATATTTGCATTTTATCACCACATGAGGTCGTGATGTAGTTTATTTTTCATATTTCATACATGCAATTATTTATTATTTTAATAAATAATAATTATGTTTTAACCCCTAATAGATGGCAAACTTGGCAAAAAATAGATTTTTTTTATTTTGAAAATATCTGAAGACAACTATTTGGTTTGGGCACTTGATGCAAAATTGCACCTTAGTGCAAATGAGTTAGAAAAGACCATTGAATCAGGAAATACAGCTACTCCGGCACAAAATGCAAAAGTCATAATTTTTCTTCGTCACCATATTGATGAAGGATTAAAGATTGAGTATTTAACAATCAAATATCCTTTGTCTTTATGGACACAACTGAAGGAAAGATTTGACCACCAAAAATTAGTTGTTCTCCCTAATGCCAAATTTGAGTGGCTTAATTTAAGGCTACAAGATTACAAATCAATTACGGAATATAGTTCTAATATTTATAGAATAACCTCTACTTTGGCTTTGTGCGGAGACCCAGTTTCTGAATCCCAAATATTAGAGAAAACGCTCTCAACTTTTCATCCCACCAACAATGATTCTGTCACAACAATATAGACAAAGTAAGTTCACAAAATTCAGTGACTTGTTGTCTATCCTCCTTGTTACAGAAAAGAATAATGAATTGTTGTTGAAAAACTATCAAGTACGGCCAACGGGTGCTACCCCATTGCCGGATAATAATAGCACGTCATTCCAGCAGAATAAACGTGACAAGGGATAGTCATATAATAAGAAGCTTTGGGGAAGAAAGAATAAACGAGGCCATCGTAACAATAAATTCCAGAACCGCGACAATTCAGGCCACCACAAGTGGCAAGTGTCTGAGTCGGGTAAAAATAAAAAAACTGCCACACCGATAAAGAACAAACCAGATGTTTGTTTTAGGTGTGGGATGAAAGGGCATTGGTCGCGTACCTGTTGTACGCCGAGGCATCTGGCTAATTTATTCCAGGAGTCTCAAAAGAACAAAGTAATGGAGGCAGAAACAAACTTTGTTAATCATCAAATGAATATTGTTGATGATCCACCAATGACCAACAATGAAGAAAAGATTGTTGATATTATTGAACCTTCTGAAAATATCTTTTGGGATATTATTTAATTTCTTGTTTTAATTAAACATCCTGCATGTATAATATTATTAGTTTTCATTCTATATGTGGTATGTGTTTCTCATGAATAAAATTATATTTGAAATATAACTTTTCTTATTTATGTTTTTATATGTGTCAGACCATTTTTTTAATGGATATGGATGATATATGTTTAGCTGACAGTGCAACAACTCATACAATCCTTCGAAATGAGAAATATTTTTCACAACTGATCAAAGCTGAGGGAAATATAGGAACTATCTCTGGCACATCAAATTTAATTGAGGGATTTGGAAAAGCTAGTTTCTTGCTACCAAATGAGACATAAATTTTTATCAAAGATGCTCTATATTCTAGTAAATCAAGAAAAAATTTGCTTAGTTTTAAAGATATTCGACTAAATGGTTTTCACATTGAAACAATAAATGAGAATGATAATGAATATCTTCTCATTACTTCTACTATTTCTGGAAAAAGAATATCTTAGAAAAACTTCATTTAATTTCTTATGGATTATATATTATGAGAATTAGAGCAATTGAGTCTCATAATGTTATGATTCCAAAAATCATAGATCCCAAATCCTTTATGCTTTGGCATAAAAGACTCGGTCATCCAGGTACTTCTATAATGCGTCGTATTATTAAAAATTCTACTGGTCATCCTCTCAAAGATAAGAAGGTTTTTTCTAGTAGTGAATTTCCTTGTGCTGCGTGTTCTCGAGAAAAATTAATTGTTCGACCATCACCAGTAAAAGTTTATAAAGAAGCCCCAAAATTCCTAGAAAGAATTCAAGGAGATATTTGTGGACCTATTCAACCATTGTCTGGCCCATTTCGATATTTCATGGTTTTAATAGATGCTTCAATTAGATGGTCTCATGTTTGTCTTCTCTCTTCTCGAAATTTTGCCTTTTCAAAACTTCTTGCTCAAATAATCAAGTTACGGGCTCAGTTCCCGGATCATCCAATCAAGTCAATTCGACTTGATAACGCAGCTGAATTTTCATCAATGACTTTTAATGATTTTTGTATGACTATTGGAATTTTCATTGAGCATTCCGTTCCTCATATTCATACACAAAATGGGTTAGCTGAATCTTTAATAAAAAGACTTCAACTTATTGCATGACCATTAATGTTAGGGCTAACTTACCTACCTCAGTTTGGGGTCATGCAATTCTTCATGCTGCACCTATCATTCGAGTAAGACCAACGGCTCTTCATAAATTCTCTCATCTATAGTTAGTTCTTGGACAGATACCCAACATATCACACTTTTGAGTTTTTGGAAGTGCAGTATATGTTCTCATTGCACCTCCACAAAGAACTAAAATGGGAGCCCAACGAAGAATAGGTATTTATGTTGGTTTTGATTCTCCTTCTATTATTAGATATCTTGAACCTTTAACTGGAGATGTTTTTACTGCACGTTATGTAGATTGTCATTTTGATGAATCTGTATTTCCAACATTAGGAGGAGGGAAAGTTTTAAATAAAAAAAACCTCTGAAATATCATGGAATGCATCAGATTTAAATTCACTTGATCCTCATAAAGGACAATGTGAAATTGAAATTCAAAGAATTATTCATTTACAAAATATTGTAAATCAAATGCCAGATGCATTTAATGATGCTAGAAAAGTGATAAAGTCACATACACCTGCAGTGAATACTCCAGCAAGGATAGAAATACCTATTGAAAAATTAATTCCTGGAGAATTGACGAATAAGGTAATAGAAGAATCTAAACCACGCCAGAAGCGTGGAAGACCGGTTGGTGCAAAAGACACTGTACCACGAAAATCAAAAGCAAATAAGGGAATCACTGAAGGAATCGCTCCAGAAGAAGAACATATTTCAAGAGTAGGAATAGCCCTAGGAGAGGTTCAAAATCCCAGTGAAGGGATAAGAGATGAACACCAAAAGATCTCAATAAATTATGTACATGATGAGAAAATATGGGATCGAAGCAAAGTTATGATTGACGATATATTTGCTTTCTCTATAGCATCAAATATTACTTTGATTCCTGACACGGATCCTGAACCACAAAACGTGGACGAATGTCGGAAAAGAAAAGATTGGCCAAAATAGAAAGATGCTATTCAAACTGAGCTACAATCTCTATTGAAAAGAGAAGTTTTTAGACCAGTAGTCCAAACACCGCTGGGTGTAATCCTAATTGGAAACAAATGGGTATTTGTACGAAAGTGAAATGAGAAAAATGAAATTGTGAGATACAAAGCCCGACTTGTAGCTCAAGGATTTTCACAAAAACCTGGTATTGATTATCAGGATACATACTCTCCAGTAATGGATGGAGTCACTTTTCGCTTTCTGATAGGTATGGTAACCATGGAAGGTTTGGAAACACGTCTCATGGATGTTGTAACAGCATACCTATATGGCTCACTTGACAGTGAGATTTACATGAGAATCCCTGAAGGATTGAAAATGGCTGAATCACAAAGGCCCCGTCACATATATTCAATCAAGTTACAACGCTCATTGTACGGGTTGAAAAAGTCTGATCGTATGTGGTATAATCGACTTAGTGATTATTTAATAAAAGATGGATATATAAATGATCAAGTATGTCCATGTGTTTTTATTAAGAAATCACAAAGTGGATTTTCCATTATTGCTATATATGTGGATGATTTGAATCTTGTAGGTACTCCTGAAGAGCTCACAAGAACCGCTACTTATTTAAAAGATGAATTTGAAATGAAAGATCTTGGAAAGACAAAATTCTGTTTGGGAATACAAGTGGAGCATTTAGCATCTAAAATTTTTGTTCATCAATCCACATGTGCTGAAAAGATTCTCAATCGTTTTCATATGGATAAAGCTCATCCTTTGACTACTCTGATGGTTGTTCGATCTTTAGAAATTGATAAAGATCCATTTCGGCCTCTAGAAAGTGGGGAAGAACTACTTGGACCTGAAGTTCCATACCTAAGTGCAATAGGTGCTCTTATGTATCTTGCAAACTGTACACGACCTGATGTTACTTTCGCTGTCAACTTGTTAGAAAGATACAGTTCTTCTCCGACTAAGAGACATTGGGATGGGATCAAACACATTTTGAGATACCTCCGTGGAAGTATAGATCTTGGGTTATTTTATCCAAGAAATTCAACATTGCAATTCGTTGGATATGCCGACGCAAGATATTTATCAGATCCACACAATGGAAGATCACAAACAGGTTATGTATTTACATATTGTGACACAGCTATATCCTGGAAATCTACAAAGCAAACCATGACAGCTACATCTTCAAATCACTCAGAAATTCTTGCTATACATGAAGCAAGCAGAGAGTGTGTTTGGTTGAGATCAATTATTCAGCATATTCAAAAGTCACGTGGATTACCATCAATCAAAGACATTCCTACAATTCTGTATGAGGATAACGCTGCATGCATTACTCAACTTAGAGGAGGATACATCAAGGGAGATAGAACAAAGCACATTTCACGTAAATTCTTCTTCACACATGAGCTACAAAAGAAGGGTGATATAGATGTGCATCAAATTCGATCATGTGATAATCTAGCCGACTTATTCACAAATCCGCTACCAAATGCAACGTTTACAAAACTTCGGAAAAGGATCGGAATGTGTCGACTAAAAGACTTATGACAACATTTCATCGAGTAATGAATTCCCTTTGAGGGGAAGACTGTACTCTTTTTACTTAATCACGGTTTTTATCCCAATGGATTTTCCATGACAAAGTTTTAACGAGGAAGTCAATTAAGATATTTATGTAAAAGATATGTACTCTTTTTCCCTTCGTTAAATTTTTCCCACTGAATTTTCTTAACAAGATTTTTAATGAGACATAATATTCTATCGAAGGAAATCAAGGTATGTATTATAATCATGATTCCCTACGCATTAAGGTACATGAATGACAGCATGTCTCCCTCCTTTATTCTCTCAGCTTGCATCCCTCCTTTATTCTCATCCGTGATGATTCCTTCCTCCTGACTCCTCCTCTAATTGCCTATATAAAGGCAGTGATAGTGAAGAAAGAAAATAAGGATTCTTCAGAAGAATTCATCCGAAGGAATTTCTCTCTCTTTCTCTCTTATATATTCTCTCTCTAAATTTATGCAACAATTATAAGAGTTTATTTCTATATTTTGCTAAAGTTTTATAACAAATTTCCTAATGACAATTGTTATAAGAAAGCAAGCTCATGTACATATAAACATATAAAAGTGGCCAGTAAACATGGACGAACAAAATATACATTCAAAATTATCAGAATGAGACGCATGATAATAGTAGATTCTATCTGAAATTTTACATAAAGACTTCTGACCCTTGTCCAAAAACTTGAACTCAGAACAGCCGAAATGCTGCGGACTTGGCTACAACACGTCGTGTATTCAGTTTGAAAGCTTAAACAAATACAACTACATTCACCAATATATAATTAGAAACTCCATTGCCAAGTCGGAAGCAGAGGTTTTATTATTAACTCGCTTAGCGGCCACCTGGATTCCGGTTCCATGACAGATAAGAAGGATCTCCAAGTCGCCTAAAATAGAGAAGATTTAACAAAATTAGTCTCATCAAACTAATTGTATTTGTAACCTTCGTCTATATTACCACATTCCCCAGAATCTGCACCAATAGCTGACCCCTTCGGACAACATTAGGCATGAAAGAAAAGAGAACAAATGTAATTGTTCTTAAATGCAGTTGGGATCAGACATGAAAGAAAAGAGAACAAATGTAATTGTTCTTAAATGCAGTTGGGATCAGATATTGAAAGTTGTGCGGAGGGAATTAGACTAGTCCCCTCCTCTCATATAAAGAGTGGGCTGGCCCTGGATACCACCTTCATTTGAAAAAAGGAGGGGGCTTGTGGAAATAGAATAAATTTTGTGTATAGCAAATTCTGTGCCAAAAAACTATGTGAATAGATAAAGCTACAGAATTAAACTGAATTGAGAAGCACCCACCAAGTTTTTTCTCCTTATTCAGATTGAAATCCCAATAATCAACACCAAATATCCCAAGAACCACCAGACTACAATTACCCAACACATCTTCACTTCCAAACTTCTATTCAAGACTCACTCCATCTATCTTATGGAATTAATGGTTACTGTGTTTATAGATAAAATAAAAGGTAACTAGCAAGTCTGAAGTAGATAAAATGAAAATAAGGACAAAAGGCAAAGTAAGCAGCTTGCCTAGGTAGGTGGGCTATAAAGATGCAACTATGAGAACATGAAAATAAGGAAAAAAACAAAGCAAGCTGCTTGCCTTGGTGGGTATACAAATGCAACTACAACCTTATTAGTGACATACAAGAAAGAGGATAAACCTATGTGCCCAAAGTTCAATGTCTGACAAGTATGTCTACAGTCTATATATGCAGCATAATATTAAGGCTTCAGGAAGGAATTTTTGGTTGCCTGAAAGATGTTGGGCATGTGTTCAGAATCACATTATGTTTGAAGAAAGGATCAGCGCATATGATACACCTCAACAAAAGTAACCTCAACAAAAGTACCCGGTTTCTAACTAAAATCAGCATGTTAAAACAAGTCATGGAGATGTAGTTCAGAATATTCACCTGGGCTTAACTAGATATATTATGGTGAAAGACATTGCCAGTAAGAAGCACAACCCACCAACAGTGAGATATGCAATGCCGATAAAGTCATTCTTTCCACCAAGCCAGCTAGTGGTAGAGAGCACCAGCTTCTTCTTGCCATTGAAACTATAGGTGTTGTAATTGTTCTCCAATGTTACCTGAATGAGATCACCTTTCTTAAGATCCACCTCTATCTTTCCATACAGCTTCCTAAAAGTTGGAAGAGCTGCAGTTCGCATCCAAACAATGAGGTCCTCCTGCTTATTCAACTATTACCCCTCGAAAGAAAACATAAGAAAAACAAGATATACATTAAAAAAAAAGAAAAAAAAAGAGAGTAAAAGTCTTCACATCAGCTACTTGCCGACTCCACAATACTAGTGACAGAATAATTTATAGACTTCTTCAATAAATTACTAAGAAAATTAATTTAGACGTCACCCGCTAAAATGATTTCTGACAAGTGTGAAATGTTATTAGAGTCTCTACTGAAGTCGAACATAGACACTCTCGTCCTTTCAATTTACTTGCCAACACTTTCCTCTTTGGGATGTTTCAAAACTAAGAAAGATATGTTGTCTTCTATGATTTCTTTTCAAGTGATGAATATAAATAATAAAATATACTAATATTGGGCTTCACTTGAAATTCTCTAAAGAAACAATTTGAATTCTTCTAATTGGTGTTCATCTAACTGCATTATGAGTTATCTTTTCAGCATTTTTGTAAGAAGTTTCAGATAAAAGCATACTGGGATTGACGAATTGAGATGTGCGCCACCAATAATAGTTCCATTTTGAAAATTCTTAGGGAAGACATCTTTCCCAAACTTGTGATCCCTATCACTCTTCCATGAAATATCCTTCTTGTTTACTCTCACTGGTTGGCTGGTGCGGGAGAAGCTATAGGTATCATTGAACATACTCCATGCTATAAGGCCACAAGGCACAATCGGCTTCCCATTAGCGTCATCTTCAGGTTTACAATCACTTATTTTATTCTCACTTTTGCGCTCTTTTAGCTGCTCATCACTCCGGCTCTTCACGTACCTGGAAAGTTCATCATCATGTAACAAAGAAAATGGACAAAAAGAAATCATCTCTAAGTTTCATAAATATTATTATTGTATATAATTCATTTCTAAGTCTTAGTCTATTGAGAGCTCATACTTTCTGCCTTTGCCTCTTGGATAGATCAAATATATTATAGTTACTGACACTGCATGTAAACCATTTACAGAAAGATTGCAGCAATTCTGCACCTCCATTTGAATTTGACGTCCCAGTAAAAGTATCAAATTTTGTTTCTACCATTTCTTTTTATGCAAAATATTCTAATTATCATCTACTTTGTTTTTTTTCATTCTTTCTTTTAAAAGTTATTATTTCGGACTTCAATTTACTAGTAAAATTTCCTTACTAAAGTCACTCGTCGAATACATATTTCACTTATATAAAACAGCACACAGATGACAAGAAATAATGAAGCTGGTAAAAAATAATATATTATCATCATGCAAGAAACAATTATATGCTTTCTACACCCTCTGCAAAGGACAAGTAAACTATACGTCAAGATGGCCCAAAGTCTGCACAAAAGATTTTCAAATTTTAAAATACCCAACTAGAAGTCAAAAAGTATCAATGCATTGGGACAAAGATTTCGCTGAACTTTTAAGTGTCCTTCGGACCTTTAAAAGTTTTTGATATTGAAGTGACTAACCTATTCAACAAACCCTGCGTTTTGAAAACACCACGCCCCCCCTACTATAACTGAAGGACAACAAGACTGTTGAAGGTAGGTAAAGTCCTAAGGGCCCAGTTCGAGGAACGGGAACAAGACCTAGAACATGAAAGCATCAATCTGAAAACACTAAAGACGGAGGGCATCTTAATTGATACTCCCTCCATCCCTAAATAATTGACGTTATAGGGAGTTTAAAATTTCCCAATATATTTGACGTTACCAAGTTTCTAGGAAGCATTAATTACAATTTTTCCTCTATTGTCCTCAACTATATGGAGTATTTCATTTATCTAGACAACTATATGGAGTACATCTTTTCTTAATTAATGCAAGGGTAATTGTGGTAATACATATCAATCTTAATGACAAAATTGGAGTAATAAATGACTTCCTTAACAAGTGTGAAAACCTTCAAAACGTCAGTTATTTAGGGATGGAGGGAGTATTACTTAAAATAGATGTAATTATTATGTGTTAAATTTGAGTTTAATAAGTTTCATAAATAGACGTAAATTATATGATTTTTATTATAAATATAATATTTGCATCTTACTCAGAAGGTCACAGGTTTTTGAGATCTGGGTGTGTCAAGGTGCTAGATTAACGAGTTGCATGTCTACTAATTTTTATTAAGCAAAATATTATAGTGATGTGTCTACTTATCAGCGGCAGGATAACAATTAAGAATATGAGGCATATATGATACATCACTGGATGAATTTGGTAACTATGGCTCCATTGTTTGAAAGAAACATTTTTCCATCAAACCTTAACTGACATGAGTTGTTTCCAGAAAATGACTTGCTCAATTAAAAATGGTGATAATTTTATTTTTTTTTGATAACTAGGCTTAAATGTGAATTGACCTGTCAACAATATTCATTTACCACTTTTCAGACTCATACAAAATGGAGCTAAGTATAACCTATCCTAAATAATAATAGAGGGTAAGAAAGACAACAGTGAATAAAAAGCTTTAAAAAAACCATCACATAGCTTAGAGACTGCTGCATATGAAAGATCATATATCCCACAAAACCAGTGTGGATAAAGAATGAAGAAAATTTAATAGGTAAAAACTGAGACTCACAACTATAGTATTTGATTACAGGATTACCAGACCACCGTGGTCCAGTATTCACCTGTTTTTTGCACTACATATGGCTTTAATATTGTTACGTATGAAAGATTTAAACACAAACTTGAATGGGATAAACAATATGTTAGTCTTTTTATAGCACTACCTCCGTCCCCCAAGTTGAGTCCATTTTAGGAAATCAAAGTTATTTGGAAAGTTTGACTTTAACATAAGTTTTACATAATCGACAGCCAAGATGAACAAGACTTGCTTATATAATGATATGATATACATTAGCTTTAAAAGTTGACTCTCAATTTGGGACAGTGGAAGTATTTAAATCAAATCACTGAGAATGAATATGAAAGAAAGTTGCCAAATACCTGCGATGATTTTGATAGAAATTGTCAAGCTGATAGTACACATAAATAGGCTGCTTCATGTCCTTTTTCACCTATGTTATTCGAAAAAATAAGAAAATTTTACTTGGTGTATATACTCTAGAATTAAGCTCTTGTTCTCATATATTATATGGTAATAATTAATATGTTAAATGTTGAGCCAGACAAAACGTACCTCTAGGGTTCTATTGCAGGTTTTATCTACAGAGCTTTGGATATATTTAACTTTATCGTTTCTTGAGCTTGGTGGTATGCAGTCAGTATCATACCGATCAACGATTTCAACCACCTAAAAACAGAAACAGAAATCCATAGTCAGTTCAAAGTAAGGACCTAAAAATGAAAAATGACAACAAAAAAAAAGGCACAAGACAATCATCATAGTAGCATACATCTCGAGAAGCAAAAAGGGATGCAAGTCCAATGGGGATGAAGACAATGCTAACAAGCATGAATGATGAAATCACCTGCAAAAGACAAGAACAAAGTAAAAAGATATAAACGTTTTCCAGATATGTTTTCAAAAAAGTTCACAGCATGTTAGTGAAACAAAATTTACCCATCTTGGTGTAAGAATTGGTTTGCAAGCTGGAAGTTCCTGTTGAGTAAACCTTGAATCTGATACCACAAGAAAAGAAGGAAAGTTTTTAAAGTCACAAATGTTTATGGTCCATAAAATTAATAAATTTTTCAGTGCTTCAAGTAAAATTATTAGAAAAATGAGCCTCATACAGTACAAGAACTGTTAAGACCATTTTATTTATAAAAAAAAAACTGTTGAGATCAAAAGACTGTCATTTTTACATCCCTTGCATTTCACATGGATAAAACAAATTACTATTGTTTAAGAATAAGATAAATTTTGGCTTAGCTCTCTAAAATCTTAATATTTTTAAAGCAACCGGTAACTTAACATTGTAGCAAAGCATTGGTTTACCAATGTCCTCTGTTAACATTCTACTTGTATTATGTAATCTAATTTCTCTCCCAAATATAAGTGAGGATATCATACAGGGTAGTATTATCCATTATATACATACACCTTGAACCCATTTTTACTTCAACTTTTGAGCAAACTAGAAAATCTCAGCATATATGATTAGCCTTTTCAAAAATTTAACTTTACTCTTACCAGGTCCTTTTTCTTCTCATTTTACTCTTTCTGTACCACTCATCAGTCACCACTCAACCCAAATCACTCTAGTTGTATTCATAATAATACACTAACATGCAGAATCAGAATTTTATCAATCCCCTTCCACTTTGCTTCTAATCCAACACAAAATAACTAAATGCATTCTTCTGACTATAAAGCCAAATAATTCAATACAACTTCTAATCTTCTTCTGCAAATTGGTAGACTAGATCTCATATCATAAATAAATTAACAATTATATCTGAATATGTACGGAATACCGAAACTAACCGTGTAATACTCAGTATCCTATTTAGCCTGAAAACTTCCCCCTAAAAAACACAGTTATCATTCTTATTTGTACGCAGCATATAAATTTTTTTTTTGAAAGTTATCCAAACTAAGCAACTATTATTAGAAAATTTAATGGCCCAATGACCTCCCTATGTCTTGATGTACTAACACTCTTCTTTCATCCTAATCACATACTCACATTGACCAAAAGGCAACTCGAACTATGCCTAGTTTTTGTTTTCAATTCTCCAGACCACCTCTCCAACAAAATTTATTTCCATGATATAAAAAACACCAATGTAAAATGAGGGCCCATGTATGATGATGTCATGACAGGAAAAGATGTGACTTTCAGTTATTGTGAAAGAACATAGAACTGACTAAGAGGAACAATAGGGTTACCTACCACTTCGTGAGGAGTTACAATTTTACCTCCTACCTGATTTTCAAATTATCTTTAATTTAACTTGAATTTGAGATTTGACTAATTTAGAAAATTATATCCAATAATCTGGTTTTGAAACCATTTCTTTGCATACTATAAGCCTGTCAGAGTATATTTCTTTTCTTCTTTGGAAGTCACCATATTGAAAGAGTTATTTCAAAGTTGACAGTACTAGTTGAATTCTCATATCTGAAAACCGTCTCATCCAAATCTAATCTTATAGCTTTACTAGTGTTGGGTGATTGAAAATGATAGCAGCAGATTGATCATTTCATTTGTTAACCCGACTTACTAATTATTTTGTCATGATATATATACGCTAATTATATATGGTGGTTGATCTATAGCCAAAGTTGAATGGGAGACCATTCATCTAACGCAGTCCCACCATTCATTTTTGTGATTCAAAAGCTGGAATTATTCCCATTTGCATAATTATTATGCAGATGGTGGACCCTATCCGCACAATAGTTATGTGTATGGGATATACCATCCACAACGATGGGATATAATTTTTGGTTTCCCATCCGCATAATAATTGTGCGGATGGAATATCTCATCCCCGCACAACTATTGTGCGGACGAGGTAAATCTTAGGCCATTCGATCTTTTTATAAACGGTTAGAGATGAGTTGGATAATAAGAGATACTATCCAGCTTTGGATATGGATCATTATCCATTATATATATATATATATATATATATATATATATAATGGAGATTTTGATCTGACCTATTTTCTTGTACTCTTCAGCTATTCACGTTCCTTCCTATCAGCACTTGCAACTTGAATAATTAGTATATTTCAATCATAAAGGCTACCCGTTACTATCAATTATGAACACTAATATGCAGTGAATTGTGATCAGACATCTCCTTTGAAATGTTCCAAATTTTTTTAAGACCCTCCGACATTCTGGCTTGCATTAGCCATCTAAAAGCAGTTTAGAAGAGCTGGTAGATGACATCCCTCTAGTGGAACAACATTTTCAAAAACCCAGGCTCAACCAAAAGCTAATCATGTTTAGAAGACATCATCAGTCTAGTATTAACACTCATGTGAAGCAAATCAGCAATAGGCAGTACCAAATAAGAACACAGACGTCAACA
Source organism: Panax japonicus (assembly GCA_020205505.1). NCBI lineage: Eukaryota > Viridiplantae > Streptophyta > Magnoliopsida > Apiales > Araliaceae > Panax > Panax japonicus. The sequence goes on along the minus strand of CM035109.1, from coordinate 6,214,330 downwards.
TTGCTCGAAGATGGTTTCTCCAACAAATCATTGAGGTTCTCACAAACTTCTTTCAGAGGGTATTGTATAGCATGATCTAAAGCCAATCAATTTACCTCATAGCTCTATTAGTCAAAGAATTAGTAATAATTTATTCCTATACTTGGTCTATACTCTATAACCATCGGATCACCCAGTAACGTTTTAATATAAACCCAAATTCATATTACCAAAACCACTAGTTTATTTAATTCTACACGTAATATATATACAAAACCTGCCCGTAATAATGTCAACCTACTCTTGTAATTCATACCCATAAAGCAATCAACTGGACGGTACTGCCAGATTCAACTAGATACAACAAACACTAAAATTATTAGAAGATAATTTTTTTAATTGAGAAACATACACTTGGGTCGCTTGGAATTTCTTCTGGGTGCTACGGAATCGGCCGATCCTGCGCCTCCGGAGCTCGATGAAGGAGCGTCGGAGTTCATCACAAAAGTAACTTTAATCTACACGACAATAGTAACCGAAAAAGGAAACGGTCCAGTGAAATCAATGAAGATCTGAACAGAAAATAATCGGATACAGAAATAAAGCACTGGAGGATGCAATCGAAATTTGGCAAGAACAAAATTTTATACAAAGGGGCTGAAGGAAAAACTAGAAAAGGAGTTGATTTTTGAATCTTTCAACTTTCTGAAACTCGTATTTGACTTTGAAATTTCAGAAATATTGGCGTGCTACAAAATTGATTATTCTTTTCTCTCTCTAGTCTAGGACGGCCACAGGCCTCCCTCTCTCTCTCTCTCTAGAAAGAGTAATGTAGATTTCAACGAAGGAAAAACAACCAATTAGAAACACGGTTTAAATTGACGATATCTCATTTTATTTCCCCAAACCCAAACCAGCTTTTATAATTTGTCTGATATTTCATTTTATTTTATTTTTTGAAGCTTTTATTTTTTATTGATATTTTTTTTCAATAATATCTAATATAAAATCGGATACATACAGATACATGTTCAAATACTATCATTTTTAAGGCAAAATATCAGTCAAATTTATGTATAATACCATAAGGTACTCATTTATAATAATAATATTTTGAAAAATTATAAGAATCCCATTTTATACATAACATAGGAATAAAAAGGTATGTGGGTTAATTGATGTTTTGGTTATTATACTAAGGGTGAATTTTCATTTTTATTACCGAATCTTTTTTTTTGTTACAAACGCATTACTACGGTCAAAAAAAGGTTACAAAATGGTTATTACTTAATATTTCGTCCAAAAAAATGAACGGAAATGCCGACTAGACTACCAGTTAACAGGTGTTAATTATGCGGCAGGTGACGTGAATAAGATTAATTGATGTTTTGGTCATGGTACTAAGGGGGTCAATTAATTGATATTTTGGTCATTATACCAAGTATAATGGTGAATTTTCATTTTTATTACCGAATCTTTTTTTTTTGTTACAAACGCATTGTCAAAAAAATATTACAAAATGATTATTACTTAACATTTCGTACAGAACTGCCGACTAGACTACCGGTTAACAGGTGTTAATTATGCGACATGTGACGTGAATAAGATTAATTGATGTTTTGATCAATTTTCATTTTAATTACTGAAACTTTTTTTTTTACATTCTCGTTATCGAATTACCAAAAATATTACAAATAACTGTTAAATTAAGAGAAATATTTCAATTCCAAACATGTTTTTAAAAAACAAAAATAGCCTAGAGTTTTACCCAGTGTTTCTTCCCCCCCCAGTGTTCATACATTTACCTTGTTTACGTATGAGATTGGACTATTATACCAGTTTCATATCTTTAAACAAATTTTATGCTTGAATTAGTAGTAAAATTACAATCTGATTCTCAGGGACTATTTTGTTGTTTCTAAGGTTAATTATAAGGAAGATTAAAAGACAAGCTATAGAAAATCTATAAAATGCAGAAGACATACAATAAAATCTTTGCTCCATTGGAAAATAACATAAACTAATTTATCAACCTTCAAGCAACAAGTTCCTGTGGGGGCAACTTTACCAGATAAATAACATCACAACTAGGCTTTTACAATGTGCAACAAAGTGCAGATTCATCACACGCCTGACTAAAGCTTAACAAAAAAAAACTTGCTGGTAATTGTACAGTGTCCTAAACCAGACATTTTTCCTGGGCCTACAGTGCCTGCAACACAAAACCTCCAAAACTTTACATTTCTATAGGCACGGGAACGTCAAATATAATTATGTTCCCGTAGACCACGGAGCATCAATGAAGCAGCAGAGGTCTCCGCATCCTTGAGTCTCGACTTTTCATCTCCCTCCACATAAACTACACCATCTGGGATTTCAAATTTAACCAAGCATACAAATTTCCTCTCGTGAGCCGGACCTACCTCTTTCACAATACTGCAAGCTCAAGCAAAACCTCAGGATTAGATAACTTACATACATATCAGCATATCATAGGTGGGAAGTGTTGGGGTGTTAATATTTTTTCTTCACGTGTTCTATATTAATGAAAACAGAAGTTACAGGACCAACTCGCCCTAGAAATTCAAATCTCTTGCATAAATTTAGTTCAACCATGTTGCATATTTTCTATAATTCAATACACATGCACATTTTGTTACAACGGCGAGAAAGTTTCAATAAGTGTCCCTTCATCTGAGAATGAGTCTCAAATGACTTGTTAACTTTTTCTATACTTATAATCATATATTAATGTTACACGGACTCTTCACTTTGCTCCAGAGTACCCGTGTTCGACACTCGAACAAAAGTATGGATACTTGACACTTTATTTTAGTGTAAAAAATTGGAAAAATTGAAGAGAATCCGTGTCCAACCAGATACTCCAACCATGTAACATAGCTTATAATAAGTTTTGCCAAGGAGGCAACAAAACACTTACATAATTTTCTCATTGACATATCCTAGTCCTAAAATTTGATATTGAAAATAAATATCGAGAAAATATGTGTGTCCTACACAAATCTTATTAAACGTAACAATAAAAGTCAAATGGGACTTGATTTATTTAGGAAGGAAAAGAACAAAATTGAGGAGGAAGAGGAACCTTATTAGGCATCAGAAAGATACTAAGCATGCATATTAAGATCAAAAAATAAAAAATAAAAAATTCATACCTATAGCTTGGTTTTGGCCATTTTCTTTTGCCACAAACCTCATGTAATTTCTGTTTGGCTCCTTCAATTTCATATTTTCCATTAAGTCCGCTACAAATATCCATATTCACTCTACCATTTGTTATATGACTAGGCAATTTCTCCAGAGCAGCTTTTGCTGCATGAAGTTTTGCATTCTCCTTCTGCTCGGAAGAAGCCGAGGCAATAAATTCGCCATCAACAAATACAGTAGCAATGTTTCTATCCCCCTTCCTCCAATGCCGAATATCAACTTGCTTACCATCTTTTTGGCATACCTCAAACAGCAGGGTCACAGGTTGAGGTTGTTGCTGCAGCTTGTCAAGTAAGACCATTGGCTCTAATAGTGTGATAATTATCTACATACATAAAATTTTGGGATTAGAAAAATGATTTTCGTGGCAAGAACCCAAACATTAACCAGAAAAGTTTCACTTCAAATTCATTGATATTCTACTTACAGCACTCCAAACTCTCATTTCATATCGCTAAATTTAATAAAACTAAAATATTAAAATTTTCCCAATCTTCAAATTCAACCAAACCAGACCAAATTTCTCTTCACATAACTGAAATCCTACGCTTTTATACAAAATCTTTCGACAATAATCAATTAAAAAAATTCAGAATACATCAGATTTTTTTGTTAATCTTCCTTTTGTTTTCAAATAGCCAGGTATATCGCATTAACTATGATTCCAAACCAACCCAATTTTTTTTTTGTTGAAAAGATCTATAAATATATTACATATTGAATGGTTGAAGTCAATGTTCTAAAAAGAATGCTAGGTACTTGGGCCTTTTTAAAAAAATATATTTATATAAAACTGAATTCCTTATTTTCAAACAACTAATAGGTTATCAATTAAGTCGAGAATTGGTGGCAGATACAATGTTTATGAGACGTGATGTTTTGATTTCAATCTGCCACCAATTCTCAACTTAATTGACGTGGGATTTTGCCTAGGTAGGTGCCTAGACGGATTTTAGAACACTTGTAGCACATAAGTCAAAGTTATAAAGTTTGTGCACCCATATAAAAGCACTTTATCTCATTAAAATAAGCATATGTATGGGATATTACTTTAGTACTCATACTAGAGGAAGAGTATTAGTTTTATATATGTTAAACATTGAGCCTTTTTATTTTGAGGCTCAAGGTTAAAAAAGAGTGTTAGACTTTCTTAGCTTGCATAAAGATGTACTAACAGCACTCTTGAGTCTTGAGGACAGAGGGAGTAATATATTCAGCTCTCTCTGGACTTCAATTACACTTTCCAACTCCCTCACTACTAACAGTACTACTCATATTCAAATATATTTATGTGCACATCCAGTTTCACACTCAAAGACACACACAAAGGTAAAAGTAGTATAGAGAGAGGAAATAGAAAGTGTTGTAAATATAATATGACAATATAATTGTAACACCCCAGTCCTACATCAAAAAATATTAGAAAAATTTGTCTGTATTTAAGAAATTAAGTTTCTAATAATAGTACCTTCAGTCATGATTTGGGTGAGCATGTGGTCTTCAAAGATGACCCAAGAAGATATTATTGGGCTAGTGGTTTATGGTCTTATTTGGATGGATTTGATTCAATTCTGATTTGGAATTTGACTCAAGATTTGTTTCGGACTCAGAATTTGACCCAATTGTATCAACACCTCGCCCTAAATAACAAAATATAAATTTCTATTAAGTTATTTTTAAGCACATCATCTTGTATTTTGTTAAATATATATTGTTGTTGTATAATAGAAATCGTGTTATTATTTAATAAATAAGTAAATGTGTAGTATCATAATATCACAATTTGTGTAGTAAACGGGTTAAACAGGCCATCAGGTTTAACTAGAATAGTAAACAGATTACTGTCAATGTTGAGGATTTTGACACGAATAATTTAATAGGATGTGTTAGTGTGAACCTATTTAGTGTAATACCTTCAACATTACATGGTTGTCAGCCCTACTTTTTGATATATATTTTTTTCACTTTTTCTAGGTTAAAAAAATTCCATATTAATATTTTCTCAACCTTTTATCTTTGTCTCAATTTTGTCTTAAACATCTACTATTTTGCTTCCAGCATGAAGTTTCTGCACAAAATCTATTTAGTTCTAGATTTTTTCATTATTTTATAGCTTTTTAAACCTAAGTTTTTCTCTATCCAACTAACGCAACACCTAAGGTTGATGAGTTGCCACAAAGATGAAATATTTACATAATACGATTTCAGTACTTCACTTGCATTCCTTTGTTAAAGAAAAATTATCTTTACATCAATCTTTGTGTGTATGGTAAGTGAAGATACCTGACATGATTGTTTTACCCAAAAAATAAAAATAAAAAGCTAATTATCTATTTATAGATTTAAGTGTGTTTATATAATTTGGAAATTTTAGTTTCTGTTTATAAAATGTCATTAGTATTCAGCAACTACTTACAACCTAATTTCCTTTCTGTATAAGTATAACTATGTCACATTTTCTATTTTGCAGATATCATATCATATCAGCATTTCATCACTTGTTATATTTGCAGTATTATACAAGAGAACAATAGATTAAGGCCGTGCACAATCGAAAATTAGCTCACCTACTATTTGAAATCCAATTTTTTTAGGATAGTTTCTTTTCGTTTCTTTGGCCCGAGGTCTGACAATCTTTCAATTGCTTGCAATGGATTCTACGTTATTCAAAACCATTTTCGATCAATAAATTTTATTTAGTCTATATTGAGCTTTATACAATTACGGTAGGTTTACCAAGTTTCTAAATTTTTGGTTCAGAAATTGTATTAATTGCTTCATAAATATTTACCGAGTTATATATAACCTAAAAATGTTACCTTAATTTCACATTGTTTCCTTAAAATCTTAATATAGTTCTTCTTTTAAAGTTGCAGAGATTTGTAGCATACATTCATTAAATTTACTTAAAGCGCTCATTTTAGATACTAGATGCTCACTCTTTCCAAAATTAGAGATATATTTGTAAAACGATGATTTTTAAATACAACTTTACTTTTCCAAAATTGTCCCGAAAATTTGGCTATAAATGTAGCAGTGATGGCATGATAAAAGTAATGGCATATTAGAACCTTCATGTCACTTTATAGTCTAAAATAAAAATGGATCTCTAGTTTTGGAATGGACAAAAAAATGTGTCTCTAATTTTGGAATTGAGGGAGTATTATTTTGTAGTTACACATTCTTGTTTACTATATTTGAGTTTGAATTAGTCTGTACAATGTTTCCGACTATTTTAATATAGTCGATATACCATGGATTATTGTTATAGATGTTAGCCACGTTAGTAATAATCTTTTTGCAGAAGCAGAAATACAATAAAATTCGAAAAATAATTCTATATTGATATTAAAGTAAAACCCAAAATAAAATAAAACAAATTTAACCTTAATACAATAGACGTTAAACAGACTAGAAAATTGTAGCTTTGAGGACTATAAGAACAGTTTCCTTAAGACAATATTTGGCCGTGGCAGGACAAATTGTCTCCCATGATACAACAAAGCTCTGAAGCAAACTCTACCGTGTGTAGAAAAATTATCACCGAGCAAGAAGGAAGAACTAAGGAGAAGGCCTAAACTTATTTTTTTTTCCCACTATATTTTCTCCAAAATCCACACTCTCTACATCATGGGAGAATACTCTTATAACAAGAATTGAGAGAGTAACTCCCAAATATCTAATTAATCCATCATTGATGCCCACTATGCCCACTAAGCCTTCATAAAGTAGACCATCAATTCTCATTCATTATCATCCCCACTAAGCCTTCATAAAGTAGGCTCAATCAATATCATCCGTTTCTCAACAATCCCCCACATGAATGAAAATTGAAAACAAAGGAATTCGATGTGGTGATGACTCTCTACAGTTGATATTAGCATAGGATAGGTAGGCATCAACCCTTGAACCTTCCCTTGTGAAGTATATTTACTTTACTGGCTGACTAGTAGACGTGATGTCCTTGAACTATTCTGCCGTTTATGTAAACGATGATATACCTCACACAAATACCAACAAAACACGGTTTTGGTTCTCATGGTTATGTTCATTATGGTCGTGAACATCTCCTTGTTCTACAAGAATTGAAGAGAACTAAACTCATTAGTTTTCCTTGAAGCGACCCCACTTCATTCTCACATAGGTGATTTTATCTTTTTGTTCAGATTACTGACACACAAGATCAATCATTAAAAGCATAGCTTAACCTTATCCGATTTCATATCACTGTTTATAGATAAGGGTTAGACCCCTACAATGATAATGCATTGTCTATGCAATTAGATTGTCCCATTGAACCTAGATTCTGGGATCTCCAGTCAACAAGGTTGGGTTTTCCTTCACATAGAGCCTTTAAATATTTATGGCCTTCAATCCCATTCTTCTAGATGTCGTTTCAACTTGATCTCGATTTAAACCTTTGGTTAGCGGATCCGCAATGTTATCCTTTGATTTTACATAATCAATAGAGATAACCCCCGTTGTGATCAATTGCCTAACAGTATTGTGACGACGACGCATGTGTCTCGACTTACCGTTATACATCACGTTCTGTGCTCTTTTAATTGATGCTTGATTATCACAATATAAACAAATTGTGTGCACAGGCTTAGGCCATTCAGGAATATCCTCCAAGAAATTTCGTAACCATTCGGCTTCTTCTCCGGTTTTATCCAGAGCTACAAACTCAGACTCCATCGTGGATCTGGTTATGATCGTTTGCCTTAAGGATTTCCAGGACACTGCTCCTCCTCCCAGAGTGAACACGTATCCACTTGTACCTTTGAAGTTCTTTATATCAGAAATCCAACTAGCATCAGAAAATCCTTTTAATACTGCAGGTTCTCTCGTATAGTGCAGTCCAAAATTACGAGTGTATCTTAGATACCGAAGTATCCTAACGATAGCTTTCCATTGGTTATCCTCTGGATTACTCGTGTATTTGCTTAAACTGTTTACAGTGAAAGCAATATCAGGTCTTGTACAAGTCATGAGATACATCAGACTGCCTATAATCCTTGCGTATTCTACTTGGTCAACGCTTTCACCTTTGTTTTTACAGAGGTGCTAGCTGATATCTAGAGGAGTTCTAGCTTCACTAGAATCATCCTTGTTGAACTTCCCAAGTATCTTGTCCACGAAATGTGACTGGGTTAAAATGAAACCATTAGGTGAACGCTTGATTTGAATTCCCAAAATCACATCAGCCAGTCCCATATCTTTCATATCAAACTTAGAGTTTAACATGTCCTTAGTATTCTTCACCATATTTTCATTACTACCCACAATCAGTATGTCGTCAACATACAAACACAGAATAACATATCCTTTGTTTGTGATTTTGACATAAGTACATTTGTCACATTCGTTTATATTATAGCCATTAGCCATCATGACATCATCAAATTTCTTATGCCATTGTTTTGGTGCTTGCTTTAGTCCATATAAGGACTTCACCAATTTACCCCCCCTTGTTTGGATAAATTTTAAATCGCATACATCACTATGTATCAGATCAAGTTAGTCTAAAAATAACAAACTGTTTTGAATAGGAACAAATTATTATTTAATTATTCCAGAACGGTCCAAGTGAATATTAATTCAAAACAGTCCAAATAAGAAAACCAAGTCAAGGTATTCCAAAGCAAAGGTATAATCTGCAACTTAATAAAAGATTAACCAAAACAAAAATATTGTCTTAAGATTGTTAGCCACGTTAGTAATAATCTTTTTGCAGAAGCAGAAATACAATAAAATTCGGAAAAGAATTCTATATTGATATTAAAGTAAAACCCAAAATAAAATAAAACAAATTTAACCTTAATACAATAGACGTTGAACAGACTAAAAAATTGTAGCTTTGAGGACTGTAAGAACAGTTTCCTTAAGACAATATTTGGCCGTGGCAGGACAAATTGTCTCCCAGGATACAACAAAGCTCTGAAGCAAACTCTACCGTGTGTAGAAAAATTATCACCGAGCAAGAAGGAAGAACTAAGGAGAAGGCCTAAACTTATTTTTTTCCCCACTATATTTTCTCCAAAATCCACACTCTCTACATCATGGGAGAATACTCTTATAACAAGAATTGAGAGAGTAACTCCCAAATATCTAATTAATCCATCATTGATGCCAACTATGCCCACTAAGCCTTCATAAAGTAGACCATCAATTCTCATTCATTATCATCCCCACTAAGCCTTCATAAAGTAGGCTCAATCAATATCATCCGTTTCTCAACAATAGATTTCTAGAAAAACATATGATGAATATCTGAAACATAAATGAAACTAGTTTAAAAAAATAACAAATCATTAAGTTAATACATACCTTCCACAGAGCATGCAAATCAAACCTGAGGTCCACATACACAGCAGCTGCTATCGACTCCACAATGTCTGCTAGAACTTTAGGTGCCTTCATTGCACCACCGTAAACCACCGTGTCATCTTCTTGTTCAACTACCACACAAAATTCTCTTACCTAAATCACAATCCCAAAAACCATAAATTAAGAACAACCAATTAAATGTAAACATATACACACAATATATACATGGATATGCATACATACATATATAGGCATGTTGAAATTAAATTTTGAAAATTTTAGATTTGGACATTTACAAGAATCGGCAGTATCATGTAGAACCTTATTGATGATTAGGTTTCTCTCTTGACAGTGATTAATTCATGAATTCTACAAGTGTTTCTATAACTTCCTCGGCAGGACTGTCCTTTGTCAGAAGTTTCAAGACCTTTTAAGTATAACCCGGGATCGAGTTGGAACGGTTGCGGAGATGGTGGCTATGTTGAGGCCTAAGGGTAGGTGTGTGTAACCCCAACTTTGGATAAATTTTCGGATTCAAAATTAGAAATGGAAGCCGTTTCCTAACATTCTTAGCTTCCTTGATCTCTGTTCTTAAACTTCCAACCGGGCAAGGTTCTATTAAACAAAGAAATGTCTCATCAAAGCAAGCTCAATAAAATTTCAATCTTTACTAAATTAAGTTATCCTGTATCATACAAATATATTAGCTAATTTGAAGCTTTAAATGGCAAACAAAATATTAATTTCCAAATCTAGCTATAAATTGGTGAAATCCCAATTTATTACTCCCAGCATTCCAAAGTCAGAAATGTGTTTTCTTTTTTAGTTGGCTCGAGATAAAAAATACATTTCTAATTTTAGGACTATAGAGTGGCACGGTATTCCAAATTTTGAGTATTAAGGTTAAATTTGAAAACAAAAAAAATTCATAAACGTAAATTTCAAAAAAAATATATTTAATATGGATAAAGTTTATACCTTTTCATTGAGGGCTGTGGCATTGTGTCGGACGTATTTGTAAAGGCCGTGCCGGACGGCGACTCGAGCAAGCTTCTCCGTACTAATATTAGCTGCCCGGATGAGTGAAAGTTCGCCGGGGTCAAGCTCGGGGTAAGTGAGAAAGACAAAATTGGTTACCGCCAGACCAAGAGCAGCATCTCCTACGAACTCGAGTCGCTGATAAGACTCCGAATCCGTATACGAAGAGTGAGTCAAGGCCTTTTCCAGTAAGCTCTTGTCCTTGAATCGGTAATTAAGGAGCTTCTCCACGGCCCTAACCGAGGAATCCATGTCCGTAACTGCTTCCTCCATGTCGACGGTATACAGGTAGTCGTCCATCTTGATGTTCTCCGGAAACTTCGATCGGATTAAGTCTGAATGTCTCTTCATAGGCGTACCTCTGATTCTGTCAGAGGCTAAACTTATTTGATAATTTTTTTTGCCTCCCCAGTAACCCTAATCAATCTGCATCTCAGCCCGCCACCCTCTCCTCCCAGGTCGGTGGCACCAACGTTGCTCTCTCTCTCCTCTCCAGAAATACAGAGTTGTAAAGAAAAGAAAGAAAAATCGTCTGCGTTTTTGTAGATCAATCGGCGATTTGTTGAAAAATCTTTAGAGCAGATCTAGTACAAGCAATAATTTCCAGTTAATCCAAGCACATACTCCATTACATCACAAAGGGAGCCATATTGAATATATTCAGATTAGCAGGGGACATGACCCATCTCGTTTAATTTTGTTGGGTTTGTGACGGCAGAGAAAGAGAGATAAAATGAAAAAGAATAGAGCAACAGAAGCAGAAAAACCTCATTTGGAAGGAAAAATTGGACTGAATGAGAATGAGTGAGTTGAATTGAAGAGATAGACAGAGGAACACAATGAAATTAACACAATGAGTTTTGAAAAAAAAATAGAAAACTTAAATTAGAAAAGAAAAGAAAAGAATAAATTTGTGTTGTTTTTTAGTTTTAAATAGAAAAGAATAGAAAATTTAAAATTGAGGACAAGAGTTATAATTTAAAATTTATTATATTAAAAATTGAGGATAATATGGGAATTATAAAAATATTACTTATTCCAATTTCTTTTCCGTTCAAATCAGGCCAATTTTGGACGAAAAACTTTGGCAAGAAAAGTGGCCAAGTTTTGTATCCATTTATTTTCTTTTCCTTTTATTAAAAAACTCAGAAACATAAGAATTGGAAAGAAAACTTAAATTTTCTGTCTATTTCTTTTATTTTCTGTCCATTTTAAAACTCAAAAACAGAGCGTAAGGAAAGAAGGAGGAGGTGAATAGTGAATGGAATTATGATTACGGTAACGTTTGAGTCCCTGAATTTGTCTGGACCAACTATGAGAGTTAAGTACTCCCTCCGTTCCTAAAATACTGTCGTTTCAGAAGAAAAAATTTGTTCAAAAAAATTTGTCGTTTATAACTTTCAAGGAGAATAAATTATTTACTTTCTTATATTACCCTTACCTTCTTTCATTGTCCCAATAAATTCTCTCCCTTGTATTAATAATTTTTAACTTCTCATAAATGGGTAGTGATGAAATTTCAAACAAATTTTTCTTGGTAAATTATACTTTCTTAATCCATGTGCCAAAACCTTAAACGACAATATTTTAGGAACAGATGTAGTATTAAACAAATGGGCTTCCAATATACTACTGAGGTATTAAATATAGTTTTTTAATGCAAAACTAATGATTTGGCCATCGAACTTGGCACGTTTTATATAATTCACGATTAAACTTTTAATTTTTTAAATTAAGTAACTGAACTAATTAAAATTGTTAAATCGGGTCATTCTGTCAAATATGGCTAACAGACGTTACACTAATATCTGATGTGGACTTTAAAATGAAAAGGAAAAGAAGAAGAAAATGACATGGCTTAAGACGTGGCTTTCGCGCTAAATAGGGTACCAGCTAAATCGAAGTCGTATTTCCCAGTGAGAAACAGAGAGAGACAAAGGAAAGGGTTCTTCATCAAATCTACTCAGATAACTGGGAGAAGCTTACCTTGTGTGACCTAGAAGCCATGATTTCTTCTGCAAATCTCTTTCCAACCTCGTTCACGGCGCACTAGGGTTCCAGCGACGAAGAAGTCGATCTAGGGTTCACGGCTCATTGAGTTTTTAGCTTAGATCTTTTGTGGGTACAAGGTATGTACGATTTTGTGTCCAAAAGCTCTTCCCTTTTCAGTTTAGCAAGTTTGGGTCTAAATTCTAGGGTTTTGTTGCCGATTTCTATAAATTCGATTTGGGGAATTTGCTCAAAACCAGGGATGGGAACTTAGGGTTTTGTTACCTTTGGTACTAAATAGGGTACCATGGTCAGCCATGTTTGGAACTTCTTCCTATTTAAAGTATCCCAAACAGTTTTTGAATTCCAAAAACCTGTAATATTGAGCGTGATACTTTAATGGAATATATGCCTTTGTTTATTTCAATACATTTATTCTCTGATTCTATATTATCTGTTATCTTTTGAGTAGGAAATTTACTATCATATTAACTGCTATATTCAACAATAATGTTTGACACAACACACTGCAAAATCCTGTTTGTATCATATTAACCGTATTACATAGCTATATGCGGTTTTGTACATAAGATATTACATAGCTATTTTCACAATGATGTTTGACCAATTTAACTTGTAAAAGGTTCTTAATGGATTCTTCAAATAGCATATCATCGTCTGTTGCTAGAAAGATGGTATATTATTTCTGCGATCTATCGGCATCTATTTGTGTCTCCACAAAGAACAAATCAAAGGGAAGAAGGTTCTATGGTTGTTGTTTTTACCAAGTGAGTAATTTTTTTGTATAAATTTGAATGTTATTATAATATATTTTGGATTGAATTTGGTTTGGGTGTTGTTTTCTTTTACAGTACGTTAATAAATATTGTGGATTTTTTCAATGGTTGGACACAAGTTCTCAAAATGAAGTTCATGGTTGCAGTGATACGAGTTATGTATCAAGGAATAAAGATGAAGTCAATTTGCTGAGAAACAAAACAAGAAAGTTGAAAGAGAAATTAAAGAATTTGAAAAGGGATGCCTTAATCTTGGAGTTAGAATCTATTAGACTAAGATAGGCAAATAAGAAATTTCAATTGTACGTGATATTGTCATGGATGGTGACGTGTGTTGTATTAAGTTATGTTTTCATGAATTTTTAAGCATTCAAAGCTATGTAATGACATTCAAAGCTATGTAATGAAACACTTGTTTTGAATGTGTTTCTTTCGCTAGCTTATGCTTCAAATAGTTGACAAAATATTGAATTTGATATGAAATTATTGTATTGGCATTGTTGTTGCTTGGGAAGTTTGATTTGGTTGTTGCACTATATATTGTATGTGATAATGCCAATACTTGACTGCAATAATAGGTGTTGCAGTTCCATGCCAACCAACAACTAAAACTGCACACTACATGCCAACCAACAACTAACAAAACTGCAACAATGCAGAACTGCAAAATTTAAAAACCCAATATAGCTGCATACACAAAAGTAACAGTGCTTAAAACTGCCAACCAAAAGCTTTGTCATTAAAACCTGTTCCAACCATATTACATATACTCCAAAACATACCCTAACATACCATATTAGTCTTAATTTGTACAGTCTTATTTTGTTACAACCAGACCAAAACAGATGGTCTTCATAAGTGATAAGTTTCTAAAATAGATTGTCTTCAAACGTCTTAAGTTTCCAAAGCAGCTCCAAAACATACCCTATCAGACCCAAAAAGAAACTAAAGATGCCCAAAAATACTGCCCAAAAAGATACTTGCAGATTGTCTTATTTCACTGTCCCCCATCTGAACATTATGTGGCTTCACCATCTCTTGATCTCTGACTACTTGTTGCACTCCCATTTCCAGCTACACAGCCTTGTTTCCTTTTTGCTTGTTATGTCCCAAATGTCAGTATGTACATGGACAAATTGAAGGAAACATAAAAATGATATAAAATTATAACACTCACATTGAGCTTTGGCCTTCTGACAGTGGGTTGTTCTCGGGCAGGTGTGTTCCTACAACCAGCTTTATTATGCCTGTATTGCTTGCATGTGGAACACATCATTGAAGTCCCTTTCTTAGATACTTTACCCGTGCTCTTTCGTTCTTCATTTGGATCTTTCCTTCTACATCTCTTTGGCCTTTCAGCCAATCTCTTAGTCAATGGAGGCAACAAGATTGGAAAGTCAGTAGTAGGCCAACCATTGCTTTCACTCATGGGATTTAACAGGTGGTTATATGACTTGAGATAGGTTTCAATGCAGTAACAAGGGTCCACAAAATCCTCAACAGGTCTCTCTTGATGGAGTATCCCAGTTGCAGCATGATTTCAAGGTGTTAGTTCTCAGTAGGCAAAATAGTTATCTAGAAGGGGGGTTGAGTAGATATTTAAAAAATCTTTTCATTTTAAACTTGTTAGTTGATGATGATTAAAACTTAGCAGAATTAATGTTTGTTTTAATCTCCTTTACGAAGTAGTGGAGTTATGAGAGTGAGACAGTTATAGCAGTTATGGCAGATATAACATTTATAGTAAGAAAGTAAAAGACACAGTCGTTTTAAGTGGTTCAGGGCACTTAAAGCTCCTAGTCCACTCTTCTACTCCTCGAGTAGGAAATCCACTAAGGATGTCTTTTACGACTTCTGAATCATACAGATTCCTTCTAGACCAGCAGTCTAGGAACTTCTTAGTTCACTCTTGAACTCTTCAAGTCCAGCAGACTTTGTTCTCTTACAGTTCACTTAGAACTCTTCAAGTCCAGCAGACTTGGAACTTTTTCTTCAGTTGATTGGTAGATGTTGAGTTCTTGATGGTTGCTACTCAGTTGTTGTTTAAGCACTTGTTCGAAAGAACTGAGTAGCTAAGCAAGCTTTTCTATTTCTCAGATCGTAGAGTTGAGCTTTGAGAGTTCTGTACGTTTTTGTTCAATGCTTGTTTGCCTCTCTCATCTGCTTGATTTGCATATATGTGATCTTGAAAACTATCCATTGGATCCATCCGTTGAAGCATTAAATGCGTTTGACCTTTCTGTACATCTTCTGAATTGCATTCTGGCCCACTGACACAGCAGTCTGGTTTCTCACCTAACACCTAAAAAGGTGTTTCCCCCTTAATAAAAGTACTTTCCTTAGCTTCTTCAATACGCTTCTTTGTTGCATACTAAGGATATTTCTTATGAATTTGGGATTGGTGAGTACTACAACGTTTAGAATCCATTCCTCATATGTTGGAGTTTGTCTCCACATAAATCGTGAGGCTTGATGCTTCTGACACAAGACAAATTATACTCTACGATTCAGATCATGGTACTCTGCGATTCAGATCGTGGTGACTTGTCACCTTGGTGCTTGGTCTGATGCTATCAGCCAAGAGCACTACAATTTCTCCTAACTATTTGCACACTACGATCTTCGCTTGCTTGAGTTGTAAACTCTACATTTCCGAGAGCACATTACGATCTCTGAGTTGGCTCGGCAAACGTTGGGACCACTCTACGATTTTAGAAGAGGCCCTTCAAGGCAGACACACTACGATCCTTGAAGCTCTACGTTTCTGCCTTAACTTCTGTAATGTTGATCAGATTGATACACTATGAATTCTTTAAAGCCTATCTATTACATCTCAAGATCAACCTAACAGCTTTAATATTTCTATCTATACATTCATTTCCAGAATGATACACATTAAGAGCTTAGATCAACCTAACAAATTTGATCTATCACTAAGTCCTTGTACATGCATTCCTTGAAGGACTTTACAAATAATCATGAGCATTTATATTTAAACATCAAATTAACATATGCATTCTCCCAACAATCTCCCCCTATTTGATGTTGACATAACCAAAGAGATTTTGTTTTCATGATTATTAGTATTTAGACGCAATTTCAGGAAATTTAAACATGACTTAGTATTTCAATGAGCAGCTGAAATTTCTAGAGAATAAGCATGAATTTATTGATGATTAAATAGTATTAAAATTTAGCTTTACATCAATAAGAATTTAAACTTTCACGTATCTCTATTTCTTTGGTCTTTTGCGTGGAGGATTGGCATACTCCTCAGCCCTTCTTTTCCTGTTTGCTTCATCCCTTTTGGCTATCTCTTCTAGCTCACTTGGGAGTATCCTTGGGTTGTGATCATGCCTATTCATGAATACAGGATCTCTAATTGGCATTCTTAGGCCTGTGCTGGTAACATTTTCTGAGCTGGTAGCTGGCCCTTGACTCCTTATTGGCTGAGCCATCAAGACTTCCTGTTGATCAGATCGTTGAGTCTGATTGCTTGATCGTGGAGTCTGTTGGTGGAATTGTCTTGCAAGAGGGCTTCTGGACGCTTGAGTGTAAAATTGTCCTATGCCTCTTCCCTGGCTTCCTTGAACTCATCTGCCTCTGCCCTGGCCTCCTTGAATTCCTTTCCCTTTATTCTCCCCCTTTATGTCAGCATCAAGGGTTCGAATGTCTTCAGATAGTCGAGTCACTCCTTGGACAAACTCGTTGAGTTGGCTTCGTGTTTGAGCAATGTCTTCTAGATTTTCCTTGATCAGAACTTCAGAGCAAGCTTCTTTGTTCCGGAGGGCAGTTAGAACAGTGTCAGTTTGCTGTTCTTGGTTTACATAGGCTTTCTAAAATTCTTTGACTGAAGCTTTCAGGTTGATGATGTTCTCCATCATAAGGTTATTTTGGGCTTCTTGAGATTTTTGTAATTCAAGAACAGCCTTTCTTTGTTTGGTGGCTATCCGAAAGTGAATATCATCTCTGTCTTTAATGCTTTGAATCATTTCCTTAATAATTTCCCTCAGATTCTTTGTAAGCTCGATGTTTAGAGTGCCTGGGAGATTATTTACAGCAGTGACCATTTGAGTCAGCCTGAGATGAATGTGTTTAGAGTAAGAGTCCAGGCTCTCATCGATGTCCTTGACCATGTTCTTGGACACTTCATTTAAGTCATCTTTTGTGGGAAAATTTGTGAGTGGGTCACTGGGTTGAGGATTGTTTAATGGAGGGGATGTTTTCTGGGATTGATCTTTCAGGGAGTAGAGGGCAAGATCGAGGCTAAAATATTCATTGGAGGAGGAGGATGAAATATCTGATGGAGGGGCCTGTGTTTGGGTGTCTGGAATATGTGGCTCTACGATTTCTCCTTGGGACTCTACGACGGGGCTAGAGTCAGTGATCGTAGAGATGATGGGAGTTGGGATTAATATGAAGTTTGGAGTATCTGGTTTATCAATTACAGAATTTTTGGATTCTGTAACTGGGAGTTGAGTTGATGGATTCAGAACTACTTCCAACCAACTTGGAAATTCATAAAATTAACTTAAAAAGATAGTGGATAATGGTTTACTCTGAAAAGGATTGGGATAGATAATACTTCATGTACCACTCTTGAGGAGGGTTCATTTGTGATGAGCTTCTTGGCAAATTTGAAGGTGCCTGGAAATCCATGAGCCAGCATAGTGATGGCTGGGTATTCTTCGAAGCTCCAGAACATATGGTTCCAAGAGTTTAGGATTTGGGCTTGATGATATGGCATCATGGGTAGGTAAGAGAACATCTGATTGTAGAGATAGCTTATGTACCCATCTTTGCCCACACCAGTGATCTCAAGGTTATCGTCATCTTCTTCTCCTTTTTCTTCACTATCTTCTTTTGGGGATTCCTGTATCTCAATTATTTCATTTTGCTCTTGCTCTGGTTCTCCCTCATTTTGTGTGGGGGCAGCTTCTTTTGTCAAAGGGATATCATGAGGCTCTCCCTCAACTTGATCATCTTCTTGTAAACTTAAAAAATCCCCCTCAGCTGGAGCATTTTCTAGAGCTTCAGGCATCTCCCCATCAGCTGGTGTATTCTCTATCATGAGAACTTCAGGGATCTCCCCCTCCGCTAGAGCATTGTCCTCTTGACTTGCTTTGGACAGTTCCTCTTTGGCAGCCATACTTTTGTCTTCCTTCTTGAACACTTTTTCATTTTCAAGGATATATTTCTTGACCAGCTTTCTTCTTGATTTTCTAGGCTGAGCCACAGCCTCAGGACTTTCTTGAACTTCAGTTTTGTCCTGGTGAACAGCCAAAATGCTTGATGCAGCTACTTCCTTGCCTAATATATTTGGTCTAGTCTCTACGATCAGTAGAGACTCTACGATTGAGGAGATGGATGACCTTTTACATTTGTGGCTAACCTTATTCTTCTTCAACAGCTAAGATATGGTGGCTCTATCTTCTTCTGCCTCAGCCTGTTGTTACTTCTTTCTCAGGATCCTTAGAGTCTTAATGTCAGAGGACTCTACTGGTTTATCAGTTATGGATCTATGGGGTTCTTCTTCCATTCTAGCTTTAAGTTTCCTCTTGCCCTTACTTTTTCTGATAAGGACAGAGGGTTCTCCTTTGTTTGTTTCTTCTTCTTCTTCGATCTTCTTGACAATAGACATATTTCCTAGAAGGCTAGAATCCTTCAGATCACCAGTTCTTCCACTGGACTCGGTCATCATACGTACATACTCAGCTGGGTTCCTTTTCTAATTCTTAAACAATTGTTGGGTCATTCGTCTGTTTGGGTTGATAGCTTCTCCTTCTTCGTCCCCAATTTTGTCACCCAGAGCAGACTGTAGAATGATACTTATGAATCACCCGTAAATCATCTTTTGAGGGCTTTTTTGACTTCTTTGAGTTGGTAATCCATTTTCCAATCCATTCAAGCAATAGGGCTCCATAGTTAAGTTGTATTCCATAACACATGGCAGTTAGGAGCTTGAGTTGTACTTTATTCACAGAGTCATGACCTGACCTCTTGCAACATTTACATTTTCCAACAATATCAGCTAGAAATTCATACCTTGGTGGAAACTCCTTCTTTTTATATCCTTTGACAGAGGGTGGTTTCTTTTGATGCATCTTTTTGAGTCCCTTGTGGAAGTCTATGCAATCTATGGATGGATACCCTTTAGTTTTGAGACCTAGGGCTAGATTGATGTCCATAGCCTTTAGTCTGATCTCTACGTTTCTGACTTTTGCAGTGATGGTGTTGTTTTCAAATACACCATTATTGTAAAATTCTTTTACCAGCCTTGGGTAGATCAATGTGTCTGTGCCCAAAGCTTCTTCGAGACCCGCCTTCTTCAGTAATGATAGAGTTTTGTGAAACTTGGATTCAGCTATTTTGAATTCGTCAAAGCAGAGTCTGTAGCTGAAGATAACACTGGAAGCCGCCATTGGTTTTCTTGCAAGAAGTGTGATTGACTGAGCTTTCTTCTGATTTAGGGTTTTTGTTTCGAGAGAGGATGAGAAAGATAGTCTTTTGAACTTTTGATTTCAAAAAGGCGCTTTCAAATAGTACATGTAACTTCCCTCTCTATATGTTGCTTAGTAGGACAGTTGTCGAATTCTACTTGGCTCCACGAATTTGACTGAGAATGATTGTACTGATTTGCCCTTAGCTCCTGTAGAGTTGATGTGTCCTACGATCGTTGAGGTAGTTTTTGTGATCGTTGAGTCTGCTTTGCATTCGTTGAGTCTGAACTACGATCATTGATTCTGTTCAGCAATCGTCGTGTCTGAGCTACGATCGTTGAGTTTGTCCAGCATTCGTCGTGTCTGAGCTAAGATCGTCGAGTCTGAACGGATCCTTGTGATGAGTTTTTGACATAGCATTCTTTTAAGGTAGCTCAGGAAGGGCCAACCTCTTGGAGTGAGTCAAGGGTTAGGTTTGTTCCTGAGGAGCTTATCAGAGAGATTGCTTTGTTTTGAGACTTATCATCACAGGATGCTCCTCTTGATGGTTGGGGTTCTGCTATCGTTGAGTCTGCAGTACGATAGTTAAGTCTATGTTACGATTGTTTTCTTTCATTTCACTTCAGCTCTACGATCGCGGACCTCCCTTGATCATGTCTATGATTTTGAGCTTAGCCTTTTGTATCTGTTATGGTTAGCACAAACTAGACCATATATTTTATGATTGTAAATTTAGCATGCCTAGCTCACTTATTAACTTATTAAATCTGGATTTATCTAGAGGTTTTGTAAAAACATCAGCAAGTTAATTTTCAGTAGGGATATATTATAAAGATATAGTTCCATTTTGTACATGATCCCTAATGAAGTGATACCTTATTTCTATATGCTTAGTCCTAGAATGCATAACAGGATTATGATTTATTGCTATGGCACTTGTGTTGTCACAGTGAATGGGAATGGATTTGAAATCAAACCCATAATCAGCTAGCTAATTTTTCATCCATAGGATCTGAGCACAACAGCTGCCAGCAACAATATATTCAGCTTCCGCAGTTGAAGTAGATACTGAGTTTTGCTTCTTACTAAACCAGGACAAAAGTTTGTTTCCTAACAATTGACAGGTGATACTGGTACTTTTTCTATCTATTTTGCAGCCTGCAAAATCAGCATCTGTGTATCATGTTAGTTCAAATGAGAATTCCTTGGAGTACCATAGCCCCAAGTAAGGTGTACCCTTGAGATACCTGAAAATCCTCTTTACAGCAGATAAATGTGATTCTTTAGGGTTAGCCTGAAATCTAGCACATATGCATGTTGCAAACATTATGTCTGGTCTACTGGCAGTTAGATATAGAAGAGAGCCTATCATACCTCTGTATTGAGTTATATCAATACTTTTATCTTTTTCATCTTTGTCAAGCTTGGTTGCAGGAGCAATTGGGGTTTTCATGGGAGAGGTTGATTCTATGCCATACTTCTTGAGTAGATCTTTGATGTACTTGGCTTGGTTTATGAAGATTCCTTCATCAGATTGCTTTACTTGCAGTCCAAGGAAGAAATTCAGCTCACTCATCATGCTTATTTCAATCTTGCTCTGCATTAGCTTGGAGAATCTCTTGCATAACTTTTCGTTAGTAGAACTAAAAATAATATCATCAACATATATTTGAACCAATAAGACTTTGTCTTTATGTTTTCTAAGAAATAATGTGGTATCTACTCTACCTCTAGTGAACCCATTTTCAATTAGGAAGTTAGTTAGTGTTTCATACCATGCTCTAGGTGTTTTTTAAGACCATATAAAGCTTTATCTAATCTATAAACATAATTGGAAATGGATGGATTGATAAAACTTGAAGTTCTCCATTCAGGAATGCACTTTTGACATCCATTTGGAAGACCTTGAACTTCATGTGAGCAGTAAAGGCAAGAAAGATTCTGATGGCTTCTAGTCTGGCAACATGTGCAAATGTCTCATCGTAGTCAATGCCTTCTTCTTGAGAATAACCCTTGACCACCAGTCTTGCCTTATTTCTGGTTATAACTCCATCTTCATCCATTTTGTTTCTGAAGACCTATTTGATTCCAATGACAGGATGACTCTTTGGTCTTGGTACCAATTTCCATACTTTGCTTCGTTCAAATTGGTTGAGTTCTTCCTGCATGACTTCTATCCAACTGGAGTCTTCCATAACATCCTCTATCTTCTTTGGTTCCACTTGTGACAGGAAGCTTAGATAAAAGTATTCATTCTGTGTGGTAGCTCTTGTTTTGACTCTTGCACTAGGATCTCTAATGATTAGATCTTAAGTGTGATCTCTAGCCCATCTATTTCCGGTTGGAACATCTGTCATGATACCTTATTGTCTTAAATCTTCAAGATCTATTTCTTCTTCTTGGTGTGGAGGTTCGTTGTCTTGCATAGACCCCTCTACGATCTCATTTTCTTGTTCAGCGATTTCACTATCTGGCACTACGATCGTAGTGTTGAGCTCGACGACTTCATTCGTAGTGTCTGCAGTATCGGTCGTAGTGTCTTGAAGCACTGATTTGTCTAAGTACGATTCATCAAATATGATGTGAATCGAGACTTCAGGACTCAGTGTCTTCTTGTTGAACACTCTGTAGGCCTTACTGTATGTGGCATATCCAAGAAAGATTCCTTCGTCTGACTTGGGTTGAAATTTTGTCAGGTATTGCTTTCCATTGTTGAGAATGTAGCATGCACAACCGAATACATGAAAGTAGCTGACACTTGTCTTTCTTCCTTTCCACAGTTCGTAGGGTGTCTTCTTGATCGTAGAGTGTATCAGTGATCTATTCTGCGTGTAACATGCAGTGTTGACAGCTTCTGTGACACCCCTAAAATAGGTATACATCACATATTCTGAGTCGCCAAATACATGGTACAGAATACAAGTACAATCTTTAATATACAATAAGAGAGCTGTGAGTTTTAATACAAATACTGTCTTCTAGACAATATCAACTCTCAGAATAAGTCCTCATTACATTTATTGTTACATTATTTAATAGAATAGTGAGGACTACTAATACTATCATCTGGTCCATCACTCCGTTCCCCGACTCGTCCCAGCTATATTCTCATTTCCTGAAGAGAACAGTGAAAGAAATGGTGAGATCAACTAGCCCAGTAAGAAATATTATGACTAAGATAATGCAGAATAAATTATCATTAGCCTTAAACAGTGTTAAACTGATACAATATAACAAACATCAAGTTTAACTGCAGCGGAACAAAGAATCCATTAAAAGAGTCAAGTAGAGAATAAAATCTACTATCTTAATGATTGAAAAGGTTTTTCATCACTTTTATCGCTGGGACTCAGCTTAATAAATAATCCACATCATCAAATCACCCCTGCACTACGGCCAAGGATATTCTTTAGTATCACGACCACAATTATCCATGCACTACGGGCCAAGAATATATTTGTGTATTCATTTAATGGTCATGATCATGCTAACAACTGTCCATCAATGCACTACGAACCAATGAGGACTTTTACCACATAATTTGTAACATTACGGTCATGATTACACCAAATAATCCCTGGTCATAATCATACCAAGTCCATCTATGCACTACATGTTAGATTTGTAATATTCATGAACGCAATTAAATTGCAAAAATAAGCGGAAACGTGTAAAAATCAGAGTTTAAAAATTTTACAAACCATATACCCGGATCACCCTTTATGCACAATTATTAATTAGACGAAAAAGAAAGAACAAGAACCATACCCTTGAAGATCCGAGCTTCCTCAGGTACAAGTTCACCTCCAATCCTTTTCGCGTTCAACTTGAATTCACCGGGTTTGGTTCCTTCCTTTGATCAACGTTAGCCACCCAAGTGTTTGGCCTCTAGAGGTGATCCACCAAGGAAGAAGAAGGATTCAAGAAGATGGGTGGTTGGCTAAACCCTAGTTTTTCTATCTCTATAGAAAAAGGCGTACTCTCTCAACTATTGGAATTACGTATTTTAATAATACTTCAACCTCTCTCTCACCCATAATAAGACTCCTCTTATTTATAGATGTGGGCAACCCATCCTTAACAATTAAGGAATTGGGTTTTATTTTAATTAATTAAACTCTTTTAATTAATTAGGCTCCTAATCTTATTAGGAATAATTAATTAACCTTTTAATTAATTAAGCTCCCTAATCTTATTAGGGATAATTAATTAAACTCTTTTAATTAATTTGCCTCCTAATCTTATTAGGATATTTGAGAGTACTTTTATTAATTAATTCCCAAACTCCTTTAGGAATTAAATAATAATAATAGTAATAATAATAATAAGACTCCTCTTATTAATTTATATTTAATATTTCTAAAATATTAAATAATAAATATTAAGCTATTTAATTTATTCTATCACCATAGATTAAATTAAATATACTTAACTTATTATTACGATTATGCCATTAACTTCTTAAATAATTATTCTTCCTTTTATAGTGTGACCCTTTAGGTTCTCCATATTAAACCGGTTGTAAATAAATCAATTAGAACAATTCTAATCTTATTTAAATAAATAAATTAAACTAATAATTTATTTAAATAAATAATATTTATTCTACAATAGGGATAAGCCTCCCTAGCGATCAACGACTTTCCAGATAATATAGATTTCAACATTAATCATAAAAGAACCTTTGAGTAAATAGTTACCATACAATTCAATCCTTCCACCATACAATGTCCCAATTAAATATAAGACATGGAATTTCTGTCAAGTCTTATTTTATTTAATTATATGTATTTCGACTCTTAAATGCACAACTCCAAATAATGCAAATTAGAAACTCCTTTCTAATTTCATTCTGCCTTGGCCAAGGACTACTGGGTTGTCATTTATCGAATCACATATGACATTTCTCTTCTTTTACTAGAAGTGGTAGATTCTTTATTGATCATACATTATCTCCATGTACAACTTATTATACCCAAGCATACCCTTTGATATACCCTAAGGGTCTTAAGGAATAAGTCAAAGTATAACTCATCATACACAAGATACTATGATGATCTCAAGTCCAAGGATCACTTGTACTACTATCACTACAGGAATTCCTATTGACATGCAAGTAAAACTCCATTAGGTATTCCTTAACGAGTCACGTTCAGTGAACTTATTCTCTAATAAGCACCTACATACTTGCTTTAGTGTCTCCACACAAATGATCATGAGATCAATCATCCTCATCCAATGAGTAAACAACGTATGTACCAATCTATTCGGATTCACTAATTCCCAATTTAGTAATCCAACGATTGGGAACTATTTTAGTTTTAAGCTTTCTAAGAATTTAGATCTCATTAGAATGATCATCATCATTATTCTAAAAGCATTGCTTAAAACTATGGGTTTATCACATATTATAAAACAGCATCATGTAGATAATTAAAAGCCTTTAATAAATAAATACTTTATATTAATAAATGAATAAGATTGTTTACAAAGTATATGCTTTATCATCAAACATGATTGGCTTGTGTGCATACTACTTTCAATCTCCCACTTGCACTAAAGCCAATCGCCATGGTATCTCATACCCTTCTTCTCTAAGTGTCGATTATCCCGCTGTTGGATAAACTTTAGTTAATGGATATGTAATATTGTTCTTGAGAGTTCACCATCTCTATAGTGATTTCCCATCTTTCAATGATTCTTATAATCAAATGAAAGTGCCACAACACATGTTTAGATCTATGATGAGACTTAGGAATTATTCCTAGTTCTGTAATGAACTTTTCATCCAAACAATCAACTTGTAGCTTCATTTATAGCTATATTCTTTGTCTTTATCACTAAACCAACAACTCTTTGTTGTTTGGAACCTTTCCAATTCACTGCACCACCGTTCAAGGTAACCCTTTACCTTAAAGTGGATTTTCTGTCGTCTTGGTCTGTCTGAAAAACTTGAGTCTGTTAAGCCCTCTAGTTTTAATTCAGACCCGCCATGAATTATATCACATCCTTAGTGCTGGTTAAGTACTTTAAGATGTTTTTCACTGTCTCACAATGAACTTCTCCAGAATATGGCTGATCAACATCAGGTCGCGTATATTTCACTGCATACATGATAGTTACTCATGTGATCTCTCTTTTGGAGTCTATGGGGACTATTAAAAGAGATACACTCCATGGTTCATCAACATGTGACATCCCATGGAGTTTGCCATGCTAAACGACTTTAGCATCAAATGAATATACGTTCCTTGGGTTAAGTCGAGCATCTTTTTAAATCTATCTATATAGATTTGCATCCCCAATTAAGATACTCTTCCCAAATCATTCATGGAGGAATGTTTAGACAACTTTATCTTTATTGATTTTAGCATTGGCAAGACATTCCTTATCCGTATTATATCAACATATAATACCAGAAATGTCACGACGCTCCCACTGACCCTTTTGTACACACTAGGTTCATTCTTATTTTTGATAAAATCAAACTCTTTTGATTATCATATCAAAATGAATGTTCCATTTTTGAGAAGATTGCTTCAATCCATTTCTCTGAGTGTCTACAACTCTTACCTCATCGTATGTAACTGGATCATCATCTTCTATGATACGTACCTCATCATCATCATCCATGATGAATCCATACCTCCCAGGTATCTTCGGTAATATTCCAGATTTACGATTCGGTTGTGGTACAATAGGTCCATCTACAGGTTCCTCTTATTTGACTTATAGTGTTTTGTAGTTCTTGAACTTTTCAAGATCTATTATCCTCCCACTAGCCCCTTCAATGATAAACACATTTATCTTAGAAGGCATCGTGTTTCGCAATAAACACCTTTTGCTAAGCAGGATTATAGAACATATACCCTAAACTTTCTTTAGGATGTCCCACAAATCTGTACTTGTCAAATTTTGTCCCAAGCTTATCCTTTGAAACTTTTTCACATAAGTTGGACAACCCGTTATCTTAACATACTTAAGATTAGGAATCCACCATGTCCATAACTTTTATGGAGTCTTGGGGCCGGATTTTGAGGTTACCTTTTCCGTAGATATGCAGCCATTTCTAGGACATGATCCTAGAAGGATACTGGAATGTCGGTAAAATCATTATGGACCGCACCATGTCCAACAAGGTACAATTTTTCCTTTCAGATACATCAATCAATTATTGCGTATCAGGATGTGTCCAT
This sequence comes from Panax japonicus, assembly GCA_020205505.1. Classification (NCBI taxonomy): domain Eukaryota; kingdom Viridiplantae; phylum Streptophyta; class Magnoliopsida; order Apiales; family Araliaceae; genus Panax; species Panax japonicus. Next base: position 6,187,333 of record CM035109.1, on the reverse strand, counting down.
TATGAGAAAACCATTTGAGATGATCTAGAAACTTATTGCACAAGTATTTATTCCTTGATCTAATCAAAGAATCTTAATACTTTGTCAATTTGTTTCATTTTTGAATTCTTTGAACCTTTCAAATAATTCTCACTTGTATTTCAGCAAATACAAACATTCAACTCTTTGAATGATCATCACATTTTCTTATACTAGTTTGTTCAATTTGTAAAATATGTTTTCACGTAAGTCAAGTATAAAAAATCCATTAAGTAATATTCCAGTTCTATACAAAACATTATTATTATAAATAGAACAACAATTGTTCTTAAATATAATACCAAAGATTTCATTGTCCAACAATAAAATGAAAATAATGTTTCCAACGAGAACTGGAATACAATAACAACTTATTGACTTAATAGACTTGCCTGTAGGCATTGCTAAACTATAAGTTTATATGGCTAATGCAGCATCCTTTGCTTCATTTCCCACACATAGGTTTACTTATATTTGTTTAGCTTTCTACTTCTACTTGATCCCTTCATAAATCTATATTTATGATAACCAAAGTCGGTATCCAATACCCAAGTAGAACCTTGACTTAAAGAAAATTTATTTCAAATCATGAACAAAATAGTATTTGCAACCGAAACTTCACTAAGCTTCTTCTGGTTAGCCTCTGCAAGATGCTTCTTGCAGTTTCCTTCCAGTGTTCAGGCTTATTGCAGTGGAAGAAAACTCATTTGCTATCCGTATCAGTTTTGTTCTTATTATCCTTTGTTTTTGCCCTTTCTATTTACCTTCTTAGAATTGTTCTTCTTTTCAGAAGATCCTTTGGCCCCTACCAGTAAGACTTGGTCTTTCTTGGTTGGAAAGTGACTCTCAACATTTTTCAACATGTTAAGCAAATCAGCGAGGCTGATATCTAGCTTGTTCATATGAAAAATTCACAACAATTGTGAAATGAGTCTGGGAGTGAGTGCAAGATCAAATCTTGGCTCAACTCTCCATCCATGACAAAACCGTTGTCCTAATTGATCAATCAAATTGATAATGTTAAGGACTTTTATCTGTACTATAGTGCCATTGGCCATTCTAGATCGGAAGAGCTCCTTAGATATCTGATATCTATTAGTCCTACTTTCCTCACCATCAACTAATTGATGTGCAGGAATATAGTAAGAGCATCCATAGTTTCATGTTGACGTTGAAGCTCGTTACTCATGGATGCGAGCATGATGCATTGAGCCAACTGTGCATCATCTTGCCACTTTCTAAAAGTAGCAATCTCTTACTCGGAGGCATTGTCTGCAACCATTACAGGGATAGGCGTATTAAGGACATAAGATAGCTTTTCAGCCGTGAGAACTATTCTCAATTCCTTAACCAATCCGTTTAATACGGTCCGGTTAAATAACATCTAATATGTTATGCAGTGATAGTAATTTAGACATTGTAAAAATCTGTAAATGAATTTGTAATTCACAACATTTTAACATACATTCTTTTATTAATTACCAAAATAATTTAGGTCTTGTTTTAAATTGGTATCTCCCACTATTTTCTTCAAACTATATTACCCTCACTTATATAGTTCGGCAAAATCTAATTAAAGATTTGCTAGTGAGAATAAGGATCCCATTTCAAATGTATATAGCCTTGTGTGTGCACAACAAACTATATATAAATAAATAGGTAGACATCTCTTGTCAATTACATCAACTATGTAACTCCTTTTATTTTGCCTCTTAAATCATAATGGTCAAGTGTGTGCACATCCGAACTAAAATGATTTAAGTTAAGTCAGACCCAACATTTCCATATAAGTGAAGAGAAAACTACAGCCCTTGTGTGTGCACAACAAAGCAGTAATGTTCAATTCCTTATAAACATCATATGTAATAAAAACAACATCTTAAATATTTAATACTTGCCTTGTGTGTGCACAACAAACTCATATTAAATATTCAATACTCTATTGTTTCTATCATGCTAGAAGGCGACGTTCGATATTCCAAATATCTTTGAACGTTACAACTTAATATAAAATATTTGAGGGGTTTGTTATTAAAATGTCTCATCTTGTTTAGCGCGCATGCACATATATATATATAAAATACGCGTCATATTAATAAACATGCGAAACATGTTTGCATAATATAATATATATATATAGTATAAGCATGCACATATAGAATACTATATTCTACCCGGATTGATTATAGACTTTTATTCTAGTTTGGTTCACTAAAGCCACCAAGTGAACCAAAAAGGTCAAACCCTAGGGGTGCAAAAATTAATATTTAAATATAACTATTACATTTAAATCCGGGCTCCATTACAAACGGGTCTTCAAGCGCTCCTTGCTCTTTGATCTCCAATTTTTCAAAATTAATTCTAATTATTCCTATTACAAAACTATTTAAAATAAATAGAAACCTTGATCAGCAGTCGAGGGGAAGTACATAGGAGGGAGATAAAATTTACATTAAGAAAAATTAGAGAAGACGGGGTACACAGACCCCATTTAATAAAACCCATACATTCATGCATCCAACTAAAATAAAATCCAATCACATTGGTCAATAGTCCATAATCAATCCCATTTATTATCATACACATCTCCATATGTATCAATAAATAACATTCATCTCATGAATAATAAAATTTAATATATATATTGATATCATTTAATGGGAAAATTTAGTTAGTATAAAATCTAATTTTGAATCAAAATAAACTCTTTTATTTTAATCCAAATTTAAATCAAAATAAAACTATTTTATTTTAATTTATTCAATTTTGAATAAAATAAACTATTTTATTTTAATCAAAATCCTTAATCAAAATAAACTTCTTTATTTTAATTAATTATGGAATCCAATTCCAAGTCAAAATAAACTCCTTTATTTTGGGTAATATAAAATCTTATTTCATATTTTAAATAAACTCTTTTATTTAGGAAAACACGGATTTTCTTTCCTATTCATAAATAAACTCCTTTATTTTGAATAATATAAAATCTTATTTTATATCTAAATAAACTCCTTTATTTAAGGAAATTAGGATTCTCTTTCCTATTCACAAATAAACTCTTTTATTTTGAATAATATGAAATCTTATTTCATATCTAAATAAACTCCTTTATTTAAGGAAAGATGGATTCACTTTCCTATTCACAAATAAACTCCTTTATTTTAGAAAACATGAAATTCAATTTCAACCCCAATTAGTTATCATGGAATCCAATTCCAACTCTAATTAGTTAGCATGAAATTATAATTTTAAAATTAAAATAAACTATTTTTATTTTAAAATTAAAATAAACTTTTTATTTTAAAATTAAAATAAATATTTTATTTTAATTATAAAATTATTAAGAATATTATATATATATATATATATATATAATAATAAAACAAAACCGTTATTATATATATATATATATATATATATATATTTAATAAAACCGTTGTTATATATATATAATATAACCGTAAATATATAATAAGTATATATATACTAATCTTATGAAAAAGAATCCTGGATAACCTTGTCATGCAACCACGTGAATCAGATTCATGTGATAACATTCATATGATTACCGAAGCATTAGGCCACCACTATTCCGTCATTCACCAAAATATATGTCCACGCGAATTCCGAATTTAATTTTTTTATATTAAATTTTATACAATAAAATTATGTCCAATTAAATTGTTCTAAACATATATCAATATACATATCAAATCAAAACAATTAATAATTCGCATAAAGGTTTGGCTTTGATGCCACTGTTAGGTTTGTAATATTCATGAACGCAATCAAATTGCAAAAATAAGGGAAACGTGTAAAAATCAGAGTTTAAAAATTTTACAAACCATATACCTGGATCACCTTTTATGCACAATTATTAATTAGACGAAAAAGAAAGAACAAGAACCATACCCTTGAAGATCCGAGCTTCCTCAGGTACAAGTTCACCTCCAATCCTTTTCGCGTTCAACTTGAATCCACCGGGTTTGGTTCCTTCCTTTGATCAACGTTAGCCACCCAAGTGTTTGGCCTCTAGAGGTGATCCACCATGGAAGAAGAAGGATTCAAGAAGATGGGTGGTTGGCTAAACCCTAGTTTTTCTATCTCTATAGAAAAAGGCGTACTCTCCCAACTATTGGAATTACGTATTCTAATAATACGTCAACCTCTCTCTCACCCATAATAAGACTCCTCTTATTTATAGATGTGGGCAACCCATCCTTAACAATTAAGGAATTGGATTTTATTTTAATTAATTAAACTCTTTTAATTAATTAGGCTCCTAATCTTATTAGGAATAATTAATTAACCTTTTAATTAATTAAGCTCCCTAATCTTATTAGGGATAATTAATTAAACTCTTTTAATTAATTTGCCTCCTAATCTTATTAGGATATTTGAGAGTACTTTTATTAATTAATTCCCAAACTCCTTTAGAAATTAAATAATAATAATAGTAATAATAATAATAAGACTCCTCTTATTAATTTATATTTAATATTTTTAAAATATTAAATAATAAATATTAAGCTATTTAATTTATTCTATCACCATAGATTAAATTAAATATACTTAACTTATTATTACGATTATGCCATTAACTTCTTAAATAATTATTCTTCCTTTTATGGTGTGACCCTTTAGGTTCTCCATATTAAACTGGTTGTAAATAAATCAATTAGAACAATTCTAATCTTATTTAAATAAATAAATTAAACTAATAATTTATTTAAATAAATAATATTTATTCTACAATAGGGATAAGCCTCCCTAGCGATCAACGACTTTCCAGATAATATAGATTTCAACATTAATCATAAAAGAACCTTTGAGTAAATAGTTACCATACAATTCAATCCTTCCACCATACAATGTCCCAATTAAATATAAGACATGGAATTTCTGTCAAGTCTTATTTTATTTAATTATATGTATTTCGACTCTTAAATGCACAACTCCAAATAATGCAAATTAGAAACTCCTTTCTAATTTCATTCTGCCTTGGCCAAGGACTACTGGGTTGTCATTTATCGAATCACATATGACATTTCTCTTCTTTTACTAGAAGTGGTAGATTCTTTATTGATCATACATTATCTCCATGTACAACTTATTATACCCAAGCATACCCTTTGATATACCCTAAGGGTCTTAAGGAATAAGTCAAAGTATAACTCATCATACACAAGATACTATGATGATATCAAGTCCAAGGATCACTTGTACTACTATCACTACAGGAATTCCTATTGACATGCAAGTAAAACTCCATTAGGTATTCCTTAGCGAGTCACGTTCAGTGAACTTATTCTCTAATAAGCACCTACATACTTGCTTTAGTGTCTCCACACAAATGATCATGAGATCAATCATCCTCATCCAATGAGTAAGCAACGTATGTACCAATCTATCCGGATTCACTAATCCCCAATTTAGTAATCCAACGATTGGGAACTATTTTAGTTTTAAGCTTTCTAAGAATTTAGATCTCATTAGAATGATCATCATCATTATTCTAAAAGCATTGCTTAAAACTATGGGTTTATCACATATTATAAAACAACATCATGTAGATAATTAAAAGCCTTTAATAAATAAATACTTTATATTAATAAATGAATAAGATTGTTTACAAAGTATATGCTTTATCATCAAACATGTTTGGCTTGTGTGCATACTACTTTCACTACAGGCCACAGATGACTTTCAACAAAATATAAACATGAGGATGTTAACAATGATATAAGAATTCAATAAAATAAGTTCAAGAATTAATTTATCCAGGAATTAATAACGTCCAAATTGTCAACATGATACTTAAAATTCAAGAATGCTCAGAATAATATTTCCATAAAAAGATACTGGATGAAGCGCAAATATCAAGGATATTCCATTAATTTCATGGAGTATAGAAGTCAAAATTTTAACCAACTGAGTATAATAAAGAATGGAATAACAAAAGAAATCGCCAGACATGCGATAGACCGCACAGACAGGTTATTCAAACAGAATAATAAATAACGGAACCAGGTCCTGCGTAAACGCATAGACAGGATGTTCCAACAGAATGATAAATAAGGGAACCAGGTCATGCGTAAATCACAGACAATATGTTTCAACAGAATAATAAATAATGAAACCAGGTCAGGCGTAAAACGCACAGACAGAATATTCCAACAGAATAATAAAGAATGGAATAACAGAAGAATTTCACCAAGTATAAGGTAGCCCGCGTATACAGGTTATTCCAACAAAATAATAAATAATGGAATAACAGAAGTTCTCTTCATGTATACAAAAGAAATAATACCCCTTACGAGTACAACAAATAATATCCCCTACCTTAAGAAGAAGAGTACTGGATATATGAGTAGTGAAGTAGCAGAATACTTTTCTTCTTTCTCTCTATAGTTTATCTCTTTAGATTTTCAGTGAATTCGAAAAAAAATAATGAATGAATGAGCTTCTATTAATAAAAAAATGGACTGCATAGTAACTAACTCATGAACGGTCCAGATTGATTTACTTTAATCTGCCGGTCCATATTTATAGTAAAATATTTTAAATAAAATATAATATATTCTATTTATAATCTAATAAAACGAATAAATTTATAAAAGATTTTACTATGCAAACACTATACAGGCACTATGCAAATACTATGCATAATAAAATATAATATATTCTAATTATTGTCTAATAAAACAGATAACTTTATAAAAGTATTCTGCTTTATATAAAAATATTTTACTATTAGCCTAATAAAACGAATAACTTTATAAAAGTATTCTGTTTTATATAAAAAGCTTTTCTGTTTTATTACATTAATAATACCAATAAAACAAAACTGAGTGATTTATCACATAAGCATCAATAATCAATACCGTGTGATACTATGCAACCACGAGTATTACTGTTCTTTTACTACCGAGTAGTTCAACAGTATTAATGGTAAAACTTCCGTCGTTATTTTCAATAAAATATTTTTGTCGTTTTCTCAATCCGACAATAATTCTGTTGTGGGGTTCACCAATGATTGTGCCGTCGTACGAATATTTCCTGTTAAAACGAATATTCCCCGACCAATCGAATATTATATAACAACTTACGTACTTTGAAAAATTTATAAATATTACCCACAACTATAACATTATATCAATTTCACTCCATAATATTCAAAAATAATATTTATAGAAAATTCATCTTTATTAAAAAAAATTAGGGTCTTACAACCTCCCTTTCTTATCAAATTTTGCCCTCGAAATTTGGGTACGTACCTGGTATATCGAAGAGATAAGGATACATTGACTTCATTTCAGATTCTAACTCCCAGGTCATTTTCTCAACATCGTGGTTTCTCCACAAGACTTTGACTTGAGGTATAACCTTGGAGCGTAGAATATGTTCCTTCTTATCCAAGATTTGAACAAGAACAACTTCATACGTCAAATCTTCCGCTATTTCGTCCGGTTCTAACTCAATAATGTGGTTCGGGTCTTCCACATATTTATGTAACATGAATATGTGAAAAACGTTATGAACACAAGACAAACTTGGCGGTAAAGTGAGTCTATAGGCCACAGTTTCTACTCGATCGAGGATTAAAAATGGGCCGATGAATCGAGGATTGAGCTTTCCTCTCTTTCCAAATCTCTTAACTCCTTTCCATGGGGCAACACGTAACAGCACATGATCTCCAATATCGAATTCCACATCTTTTCGATGAAGATCAGCATAACTCTTTTGTCGATCTTGTGAGGTTTTTATACGTTACCGGATTGTTTGAATCTTTTCCGTAGTCATACGCACCAACTCCGGTCCCAACAACATTGCTTCACACACCTCATCCCAGCATACTGGAGAACGACACTTTCTTCCATACAACGCTTCGAATGGAGCCATGCCAATATTTGTTTGATAGTTGTTGTTGTAGGAAAACTCCACCAATGGTAAGAACTTGTCCCAACTTCCCTTAAAGTCAAGGACACAGAGTCTTAATAGATATTCAAGAGTTTGAATCGTCCTCTCCGACCGCCCATCAGTTTAAGGATGATATGCCGAGATAAATCGTAAATTCTTGCCCATAGATTTTTGGAAACTAACCCAAAATTTTGAAGTGAATCTTGGGTGTCAATCAGAACTATGGATACTGGCATACCATGCAATCTTACAATCTCATTTATGTACATACGAACAAGACGTTCAAGTGTATAAGTTTCTCGTATCGGTAAGAAATAAGCAGACTTGGTCAATCTATCAACAATGACCCAAATCGTATCTATGCCTTGAGAAACCTTTGGAAGACCAGTAACGAAATCCATGGTAATGTGCTCCCACTTCTATTCTAGAATTTCAAGTTGTTGTAATAGACCTTTTGGTACTTGATGCTCCGTCTTTACTCGTTGACAAGTTAGACATCTTGAGATAAACAACGCTATCTCTCTCTTCATATTGCTCCCCCAAAATGTATGACGAAGATCACGATACATTTTAGTACTCCCAGGATGGATTACAAACGGTGTGTTGTGCGCCTCCATAATGAGTTTATACTTTAAATCAGGGTCGTTAGGAACACAAATTCTGGAGTTGACTCGAAGTATTCCTCCTTCATCAATTCTTGCTTCCGGCATAACATCTTCTTGCACTTTCTTCCTCATACGCATCAGCTCAGGATCTGTAACTTGAGCAGCTTTAATTTTATCAATTAAAGTTGGTTCTACTCGTATATTCGCCATCATTACGTGGGTCCCTAGAGTCTTTATCTCTATCTCCATCCATTGCAAGTCATACAAAATGGGCCTTTGCGTTGACAATATTGCACTCGTACCCGTATATGATCTTCTACTCAATGCGTCAGCTACCACGTTCGCTTTTCCAGGATGGTATTGGATGGTATGATCATAATCTTTCAACAATTCAAGCAAACGTCACTGTCTCATATTGAGTTCCTTTTGAGTGAAGAAATATTTGAGGCTTTTATGATCCGTAAAGATCTCCACTTTCTCCCCATACAAGTAATGCCTCCAAATATTTAGTGCAAAAACGACTGTTGCCAACTCTAGATCATGAGTGGGATAATTTCTCTCATATTCTTTGAGTTGTTGTGAGGCATAGGCTATGACTTTCCCATATTGTATGAGAACACATCCCAACCCTTTGCCCGAAGCATCACTGTAGATGATAAATCCCTCCGAGCTAGATGGTATTGTCAGAACAGGTGCTGAAATGAGTCTCCTCTTGAGTTTTTGAAAACTCTTCTCACATTCCTCGCTCAAACCGAATTTTGTATCTTTCTGAGTCATCTGAGTTAATGGAGTAGTAATTCGAGAAAATCCTTCCACGAATCTCCGATAATAACCAGCTAAGTCGAGAAAGCTACGTACTTCGGTCACTGATTTGGGTTGCTCCCAGCTTTGAATAGCTTCAATCTTTATCGGGTCAACAGATATTCCATGACCTGATACTACGTGCCCAAGGAATACTACTTCCTCAAGCCAGAACTCGCATTTCTTCAACTTGACATAAAGCTTGTATTCACGAAGCTTTTGGAGTATCAGCCTCAAGTGTTGCTCATGATCTTCACGGCTTTTGGAATAAATATGGATGTCATCAATAAAGACGACCACAAAGTGATCCAAATATTCCTTGAATACTCGGTTCATCATATCCATAAAGGCAGTAGGAGCATTAGTCAATCCAAAGGACATGACTAGAAATTCATAATGTCCGTACCGAGTTCTGAAAGCTGTCTTTGGAATATCATCGGTTCTAATCTTCAATTGGTGATATCCGGAACGAAGATCAATCTTTGAAAAGAATTTAACGCCTTGCAGCTGGTCAAACAGGTCATCAATACATGGCAATGGGTACCTATTTTTGATGGTGACATGATTCAACTCCCGATAATCAATAAAAAGTCGCATACTCCCATCTTTCTTCTTCGCGAATAGAACAGGATCACCCCAAGGAGAAGTACTAGGACGAATAAAGCCAATGTTTAACAATTCCTGCAGTTGGGTCTTTAACTCCTAAAGTTCAATAAGAGCCATTCGATATGGGACTTTAGAAATGGGTTTTGTACCTGGTTCAAGGTCGATACAAAATTTAATTTCACGCTCTAGGGGTAGGCCGGGAAGTTCTTCAGGGAATACGTCAGGAAATTTATTAACAATAGAAATATCATTCAAAACTGACGTATTTTTATTTAGATCCGTGACATGAGCTAAGAAAGCTTGACATCCGTTTTTAATAAACGAATAGCTTTATGGCTTGAGATGACAGTTATTGATTTTAATGGTTTGGTTGCTTGAATTCGCATAATAGGTTGGTTAGGAATATGAAAGCTAACAACCTTACGAAAACAATCAATTTTTGCATGATGAGTAGTTAACCAATCAATCCCTAGAATCACATCAAATGCAAGTATTTTTAATGAAATAAGATCGACAGGTAATGTGAGGGTACCAATTTGAACCAAATAAGACTTATAAATAGTGGATGTAATGATGGTTTCTCCCAACGGAGTTTCTACAGTTAAGTCAAAGTCTAATTTCTTCGGAGTCAAATTTAATCGTTAAGCGCAAGTATGAGAAATAAAAGAATGAATAGAACAGATATCAAATAAGGTATAGACTTCGCTAGAATTTATGATAAGCTTACCCGTGATGACCTCATTCGGGTTTCTTGCTTTCTGGGAGGTCACTATAAACACTTTCCCTTGCACTACCGGTTTTGACTTTTCTGGGACGACCTTTGGTCCCTCCATCCTAGCTGAACTTGTCTTCGGTGAACAACAAAATCGGGCTAGGTGACCTTCTCTTCCACAATTATAACATGTTTTGGACGGCATCGCGCAGTTTGGACTGATGTGTCCCTCCCCTCCGCATTTGAAGCATATGATAGGTGGTCGTTCTCATTCCTTAACAACGGGTGCTGGTACTGACGTCTTTCCATCATTGTTGAATCTCCTCTTCTTGAAATATCCATTCTTATTGTTTTAGCCCTGATTACCACCGAAGTGGATACCATTTTTGGCCTGTTAATTCCCTCCACGCTTATTGTCACCGCTTCGATGACTGCTCTCACTGGTATTATCATTTTACCGGCAGCTCTCTTTTAATTATGTTGACTCGTTATCGCTCTCCAATAAATGAGCCTTATTTACAACATCTAAATACAAACATAGTTTATGAGAAATAAGATATTGACGTATCTCCGATTTTAAACCTCTTAAAAACATTCGCGTCATTCTCTCCTCATTATCAACCAAATGGGACGCAAACCGGGACAACTCGGCAAACTTGGCTTCGTACTGCGATACGGTCATGTTGTTTTGCTCCAGCTTGATGAATTCTACTTCTTTCTTGTGACGAATACTTTCGGGAAAGTACTTGTCGTTGAACAATTCTTTGAACTTCTCCCAAGTCATCTTCAGTGCACGATTTACTGATTCCCACCAGTAATCTGCCTCTCCTCGCAACATAAAGGTGGCAAAGGGAACCTTTTGCTCCTCGGAGCATCCTAAGATATCAAATATCTTGGTGATCTGCTTTATCCATGCTTCCGCCTTAAGTGATTTTGGCTCTCCAATAAACTCCGGTGGTCCCAGCTCCTTGAACTGTTTAGCGGTGACCGTCCTAGAGTTTTCAGTGTTTCCACCTACATTTTGGACAGGAGCCGCTCTCACCTGATGTTGCATGAATTGCATAAAGCCTCTGAACATTCTATCATTCATCATTTGGTCAGTGTTGTTGTTTGCATGAGAATTGTTGCCTTCCTGAAGCACATTATCCTGGGTGTTGATTTGTGGTGACTCAACGGTCTCCTGTGCTCCATTGATATTCTCAACATTCTTGGATGTCATTTTCAGATATTTCCACAAAACAAGGGTCAATTGACATGTAACATATTATCATTATACTCTGACCGACCAATTAAATATCAAATAAACTTAGGTAGGTCATACTAGCGAAGGAATTCCCCGTCTCTCCCCTCCTAGTTCTTGTCTCACACATCAGCCAGGGATCATATCCCTAAGCTTTGATACCAACTGTGATGCCCCCAAAATAGGTATACATCACCTATTCTGAGTCACCAAATACATGGTACAGAATACAAATATAATATTTAATATACAACAATAGAGCTGTGAGTTTTAATACAAATACTGTCTTCTAAACAATATCCACTCTCAGAATAAGTCCTCATTACATTTATTTTCACACTATTTAACAGAATAGTGAGGACTACTAATACTATCATCTGGTCCATCACTCCGTTCTCCGACTCGTCCCAGCTATATTCTCATTTCCTAAAGAGAACAGTGAAAGAAAGAGTGAGCTCAACTAGCCCAGTAAGAAATATTATAACTAAGATAATGCATAATAAATTATCATTAGCCTTAAACAGTGTTAAACTGATACAATATAACAAACATCAAGTTTAACTGCAGCGGAACAAGCAATCCATTAAAAGAGTAAAATAGAGAATAAAATCTACTATCTTTATGATTTAAAAGGTTTTTCATCACTTTTATTGCTGAGACTCAACTTAATAAATAATCCACATCATCGAATCACCCCTGCACTACGGCCAAGGATATTCTTTAGTATCACGACCACAATTATCCATGCACTACGAGCCAAGAATATTTGTGTATTCATTTAATGGTCATGATCATGCTAACAACTGTCCGTCAATGCACTACGAACCAATGAGGACTTTTATCACATCATTTATAACATTACGGTAATGATTACACCGAATAATCCCTGGTCATAATCATACCAAGTCCATCTATGTACTACAGGCCACAGATGACTTTCAACAAAATATAAACATGAGGATGATGGCAATGATATAAAAATTCAATAAAAATAAGTTCAAGAATTAATTTATCCAGGAACTAATAACGTCCAAATTGTCAACATGATACTTAAAATTCAAAAATGCTTAGAAGAATATTTCAATGAAAAGATACTGGATGAAGCGCAAATATCAAGGATATTCCATTAATTTCATGGAGTATAGAAGTCAAAATTTTAACCAACTGAGTATAATAAAGAATGGAATAACAAAAGAAATCACCATGCACGCGATAGACCGCACAGACATGTTATTCAAACAGAATAATAAATAACGAAACCAGGTCATGCGTAAACGCATAGACATGATGTTCCAACATAATGATAAATAATGGAACCAGGTCACGCGTAAAGCACAAATAGGATGTTCCAACAGAATAATAAAGAATGGAATAACAGAAGAATTTCACCAAGTATAGGGTAGCCCGCGTATACAGGTTATTCCAACAGAATAATAAATAATGGAATAACAGAAGTTCCCTTCATGAATACAAAAGAAATAATACCCCTTACGAGTACAACAAATAATATCCCCTATCTTAAGAAGAAGAGTACTGGATATATGAGTAGTGAAGTAGAAGAATAATTTTCTTCTTTATCTCTATAGTTTATCTCTCTAAATTTTTAGTGAATTCGAAAAAAATAATGAATGAATGAGCTTCTATTTATAGAAAAATGGACTGCATAGTAACTAACTCATGAACGGTCCAGATTGATTTACTTTAATCTGACGGTCCATATTTAAAGTAAAATATTTTAAATAAAATATAATATATTCTATTTATAATCTAATAAAATGAATAACTTTATAAAAGATTTTACTATGCAAACACTATGCAGGCACTATGCAAATACTATGCATAATAAAATATAATATATTCTAATTATTGTCTAATAAAACAGATAACTTTATAAAAGTATTCTGTTTTATATAAAAAGATTTTACTATTAGCCTAATAAAACGAATAACTTTATAAAAGTATTCTGTTTTATATAAAAAGCTTTTCTGTTTTATTACATTAATAATACCAATAAAACAAAACTGAGTGACTTATCACATAAATATTAATAATCAATACCGTGTGCTACTATGCAACCATGCGTATTACTGTTCTTTTACTACCGAGTAGTTCAACAGTATTAATGGTAAAACTTCCGCCGTTATTTTCAATAAAATATTTTTGTCGTTTTCTAAATCCGACAATAATTCTGTTGTGGGGTCCACCAATGATTGTGCCGTCGTACGAATATTTCCTGTTAAAACGAATATTCCCCGACCAATCGAATATTATATAACAACTTGCGTACTTTACAAAATTTATAAATATTACCCACAACTATAACATTATATCAATTTCACTCCATAATATTCAAAAATAATATTTATAGAAAATTCATCTTTATTAAAAAAATTGGGGTCTTACAGCTTCTGCCCAGAAGTATTCAGGTAAATGAGTTGTTGCTAGTAGAGTTCTTCCAGCCTCTATCAAAGTTCTGTTCTTTCTTTCAGCTACACCATTTTGTTGAGGAGTTCATGGAGTTGAGAAGTTATGACTGATTCCATTGTCTGTACAGAACTGGTCCATTTTAGAGAAGTCAAATTCTCTTCCATGATCACTCCTTATAGCCTTGATTTTCTCTCCTTTCTCGTTCATCATCAGTTTGAACATCTTGATCAATTGGGTGCTCGTTTCATCCTTTGAGGTTAGGAAGAATACCCATGTGAATCTGGTGTAGTCGTAGACTATAACTAGAGAGTATCTTTTTCCTCCAAGACTAGTTCTTGGAATTGGCCCAAATAGATCCATATGGGGCAACTGCAGGGGCTTGTCGATAGAGTTGACAGTTTTGCTCTTGAATGAGCTTCTGGTTTGCTTTCCAAGCTGATAGGCATTGTATGGCCATTCTTTTACGAAGTTGAACTTAAGTAGGCCAACAATGAGATCTTTTGATGCCAGTTTGGACATGCTTTTAAAGTTTAAGTGGGACAACCATCTATGTCATAGCCAGCTAATTTTTTTAGATGGTTTTGCCAGAAAACATATTGTCTCGTCTGAGCTTAGTTGACCAAGATTCACTGTGTAGACATTTCCTTCTCTTGTCCCGGTTAGCTTTACAGCAGATGTCTTCAGATCTCTGACTTGACACTGGTTATTGAGGAATGTTACTTGGTGACCCTTGTCACAGAGTTGGCTGATGCTTAAAAGGTTGTGTTGGAGACCTTCCACATATGCTACTTTGTTAAAAGATACTGCACCAATGCCAGCAGAGCTGTATCCTCTTATCTTACCCGAGCTATTGTATCCAAAGATGACTGAAGGACCCTCCTTTTCTATGTAGTTAGATAGAATGACTTTGTTCCCTGTCATGTGTCTTGAGCATCCACTGTCCAAATACCAGGTTGTGATCGTGGAGCTCTTTTCCTGTAATAAAGTTTAACCTTCATTTTGGTACCCATATTTGCATGGGTCCTATTTTGTTAGTGCCCTTGGAGACCCAAATCTGTTTGATCTTAGGTCTCACATGCATGTAATTATAATAACACTTGGCAGCCTTGTGACCAAATTTATTGCATATAAAACATCTAGTATGATGCATGCCTATGTGTGTATTATAATTCATCCTCCATTTGGACTTGTGTGGTTCTTTAGTTATCCTTCTGTTAAACTGATTTTCCTTCTACCACGTGTCCTTGGGTTTCATAAATAATGATGAGTGTGCCTTACCTCTACTGTACCTTCCCAGTTGATTCGTAGAGTTGGTCTTACTTGACTCTACGATTCTTCGAGGTTAGTGAGTAGAGGTTGGGTTACTCTTCTCTTTTGTGAAGCCCAGGCCATCATGAGATCCTTTACTCCTTTGAGTGTGAATGGAAACAGTAGAACAAGGTTTAACTGGTTCTTCCTTCTGTGAGGATTTCACAAAGGTAATGTTTTTACTAAAACTTGAGGCATTACTAGTGCTAGTTTCCTTTGTCTTTTCCACACATGGCTCTGAGATGGATTCCCCAAAGCCTAGGCCTGTTCTGTCGAATGTACTTCTCTGACTAGAGAGTAGGGAGTTCATGGATGATGAGGATTTGTTCCATGTAGAGATAGTCTTTTATAGTTCCTCAATTTTAGAGGTTAGATTAGACTCTCGTTGTGTATTGAGTTTATTTGTCTGTTTTAAGATTTCATGCTCAGCCTCAAGCTTGGAGAGAAGGTTAGTACTTAGAAGGGTTGTTTCAAGCTCTTCTTGAACTTTCTTTTTCTCCTTTTGAAGAAGTGAATGATCCTTAGACAAAACTCTGAACCACTTCACGTATTGATGTAGATCAGTGGTTATGCAATGTTGTGCATTTCTTAAATCATTTATGTCTACATCAGGAGAGTTGAAGTCAAATATATAAGACCCCAAATTTTATGAAATAAAAGTATTCAATTTTTCTATTTTGGTAAATAGTTAAATTGATAAAAGTTTAAAGTTAAGGGTAATATGTGAATTTTTTTTTCCAAAGTAAGCAAGTTGTTATAGAATATTCTTTTTGTCGGGGAATATCCGTACGACGGTACAATCATTGGTGGAACCCACAACGGAATTATTGTCGGATTGAGAAAATGACAAAAATATTTTTATAAAAATAACAGCAGAAGTTTTACCATTAATACTGTTGAACTACTCGGTAGTAAAAGTACAGTAATACGCGTGGTTGCATAGTAGCACACGGTATTGATTATTGATTCTTATGTGATAAGTCACTCAGTTTTGTTTTATTGGTATTATTAATGTAATAAAACAGAAAATTTTTTTATATAAAACATAATACTTTTATAAAGTTATTCGTTTTATTAGGCTAATAGTAAAATCTTTTTATATAAAACAGAATTCTTTTATAAAGTTATCTATTTTATTAGACAATAATTAGAATATATTATATTTTGTTATGCATAGTATTTGCATAGTGCCTGCATAGTGTTTGCATAGTAAAATCTTTTATAAAGTTATTCGTTTTATTAGATTATAAATAGAATATAATATATTTTATTTAAAAAATTTTGCTATAAATATGGACCGTCAGATTAAAGTAAATCAATCTAGACCGTTCATGAGTTAGTTACTATGCAGACCATTTTTCTATAAATAGAAGCTCATTCTTTCATTATTTCTTACGAATTCGCTGAAACTTTAGAGAGAGAAACTATAGAGAGAGTTCTTCTTCTATAATCTTGAGCGTATTTCTTTAGAGTTTAAGAAAGCTTTGAGCATAGTGCAAGTTTTCTTCAAGTATATTCCCGCCCTACCAGTTGGAATACTTTTCTTTTTAAGGTGAAGATAGGTGATGAAAATTATCTTCGTCCAGGTTGCGAAGAGGAATTTTGAACCACAATTATGATTATGAGTTATTCATATGATTGTGGACATGAACTGTTGATTTATTTTATATGGATAAAACATTATTGGTGGACTTTTAACATAGAGAATATAATAGACCTTATGGTCTATTTGACTCTTCTAATGGATTGCTCGTTCCGCTGCAACTATGGTTGAAAAGTTTTATCATCTACCATATGTTCTAAATCTCTGATTTATTATTGATGAAAGCTATTGATAATTTAATTATCTTTAGTCATGATATTCTTTACTGGGCTAGTTGTGCTCACCATTTCTGCTTCACAATTCCTTTCAGGTAATAAGAGTGTTGCCGTAAGAGTGTTGCCGGTTTGAGCGGGGATAACAGGGCAATAGAACGGTGGTCTCTAGCTGTGGAGGTTCTCTCTAAACAGTATAGAAAAGTGTGTTGTATTCTATACATCATTTAGTAGTTATATTTGGTGAATCAAATAGGGTGAGGCGAACCCAACTTTGGAATGATGTTTTGCCATTATCATACAAGATATCTAATGACATACAACCTCGTGTTATCATAAGAAAGGGTTGTGCTCATCCACTTGCTGAGTATATCTACGGACACTAACTATATGATCTTGGAGTTTATTTGAAATATAATATGCACTTGGAGACAGTGGAGATAGTTATATGTCAAGAAAAGACTCACCATTGGAAAGAAGATGATAGTAATCTTCTCATTTTTCTTTGGGGTCTATTGGGTCAACCAAGGATAATTCTGTGGACATATGATATCTATTATAACCTAGACGCATGGCCTCCCATGTACGAAGGTTTTCTTGAGCACTTCCCAAAGATTTTAATTTCTAAAATAGTTTTTGACTATACTTTTATGTAAAGTACCATTGTAAGGTTGTGGTCGAGGTACCATGAGAGTTACATACATTTGTATTAAAACTCACAGTTAACTATGGTCGTATTCTATACGACAGTTCAATAGTTGTATAAATGAAGTTATATTTGAATTTTGTACCATGTATCTAGAGACTTATAATGGGTGATGTATACCTAATTTTTGGGGCGTCATATTTGGTATCAGAGCTTAGGGATATGGTCGCTGGCGGAAATAAGAGTCTAGAACTAAGAGGGGAGAGACGAGTTATATAATTCGCTAGTGTGTGACTTACCTAAGCTGAAATTGTTTACTTGATAAGTTGACAAATTGTGATATGTCAATTGACCTTTGTTTTGAAGATATATTCTAGAATGATATTTGAAATACAGGAGATAAGCAATGGAAAAATCATGATACAGAGGATATAACCGGGAAGGTGCAATCTGAAAAGAAAGCAAGGTATTCTCATCTCTTCGAATATCAGGTACGCTTGTAAATTTCGAGGGCAAAATTTCATAAGAAGGGGTGATTGTGAGACCCCGAATTTTATGAAATAAAAGTATTCAAATTTTCTATTTTGGTAAATAGTTAAATTGATAAAAAGTTTAAAGTTAAGGGTAATATGTGAAAAAAATAAATTCAAAGTAAACAAGTTGTTATAGAATATTCTTTTTGTCGGGGAATATCCATACGACGGTACAATCATTGGTGAACCCCACAACAGAATTATTGTCTGATTGAGAAAACGACAAAAATATTTTTATAAAAATAACGACGAGAGTTTTACCATTAATGCTGTTGAACTTCTCGGTAGTAAAAGTACAGTAATATGCGTGGTTGCATAGTAGCACACGATATTGATTATTGATGCTTATGTGATAAGTCAGTCAGTTTTGTTTTATTGGTATTATTAATGTAATAAAATAGAAAAGCTTTTTATATAAAATAGAATACTTTTATAAAGTTATCTGTTTTATTAGACAATAATTAGAATATATTTTATTTTGTTATGCATAGTGTTTGCATAGTGCCTGCATAGTGTTTGCATAATAAAATCTTTTATAAAGTTATTCGTTTTATTAGATTATAAATAGAATATATTATATTTTATTTAAAAGATTTTGCTTTAAATATGGACCGTCAGATTAAAGTAAATCAATCTGGACCGTTCATGAGTTAGTTACTATGCAGACCATTTTTCTATAAATAGAAGCTCATTCCTTCATTATTTCTTACGAATTCGCTGAAACTTTAGAGAGAGAAACTATAGAGAGAGTTCTTCTTCTATAATCTTGAGCGTATTTCTTTAGAGTTTAAGAAAGCTTTGAGCATAGTGCAAGTTTTCTTCAAGTATATTCCCGCCCTACCAGTCGGAATACTTTTCTTTTTAAGGTGAAGATAGGTGATCAAAATTATCTTCGTCCAGGTTGCGAAGAGGTATTTAGATCCACAATTATGATTATGAGTTATTCATATGATTGTAGACAGAAATTGTTGATTTATTTTATATGGATAAAATATTATTGGTGGACTTTTAACATAGAGAAGATAATAGACCTTATGGTCTATTTGACTCTTCTAATGGATTGCTCGTTCCGCTGCAACTATGGTTGAAAAGTTTTATCATCTACTATATGTTCTAAATCTCTAATTTATTATTGATGAAAGCTATTGATAATTTAATTATCTTTAGTCATGATATTCTTTGCTGGGCTAGTTGTGCTCACCCTTTCTGCTTCACAATTCCTTTCAGGTAATAAGAGTGTTGCCATAAGAGTGTTGCCGGGTTGAGCCGGGATAACAAGGGAATAGAACGGTGGTCTCTTGCTATGGAGGTTCTCCCTAAACAGTATAGAAAAGTGTGTTGTATTCTATACATCATTTAGTAGTTATATTTGGTGAATCAAATAGGGTGAGGAGAACCCAACTTTGGAAGGGTGTTTTGCCACTATCATACAAGATGTCTAATGACATACAACTTCGTGTTATCATAAGACAGGGTTGTGCGCATCCACTTGCTGAGTATATCCACGGGCACTACCTATATGATCTTGGAGTTTATTTGAAATATAATATGCACTTGGAGACAGTGGAGATAGTTATATGTCAAGAAAAGACTCACCATTGGAAAGAAGATGATAGTAATCTTCTCATTTTTCTTTGGGGTCTATTGGGTCAACCAAGGATAATTCTGTGGACATATGATATCTATTATAACCTAGACGCATGGCCTCCCATGTACGAAGGTTTCCTTGAGCACTTTCTAAAGATTTTAATTTCTAAAAAAGTTTTTGACTATACTTTTATGTAATGTACCATTTAAGGTTGTGGTTGAGGCACCATGAGAGTTACATATATTTGTATTAAAACTCACAATTAACTGTGGTCGTATTCTATACGATAGTTCAACAGTTGTATAAATGAAGTTATATTTGAATTTTGTACCATGTATCCGGTGACTCATAATGGGTGATGTATACCTAATTTTGGGGGCGTCACAAAATACCTCATCGAGACTTACTTCATGTATGTTAAAGTTTTGTTTGTCCTTTGCATGTTTGGCCATTAGGCACATATTAGCCATTTGTGGTTCTTCATCATCTCCAGAATCAGGATTGGAGTCAGTGTCTGAATCACTCCACGATCCTCCAGCTACCAAGCCGTTGTTTCTCTTCTGAGGCCTTTTGTTGCCTTTGTAGCCTTTGTATTCCTTCTTTGCATGTGATTTCTTCTTTAGTTCTTCTCTGAGAGTTTTGTTGCGGTTGGCAATGAAGTGGCCAGGCTTCTTGCAGTTGTAGCATAGATCATTCATTTGCTCCTGGCTGTTGTAGTTGTTGACCTTCTTTAGCTTGCTGGTTTTGCCTTGACGCATGAACCTTCTTAGTCTTTTTACCAGCATAGAAAAGTCTTCATCATCGTCTTCATCATAATCAGAGTCAATCTCAGTGTTGACCTTAGATGCACCTTCAGTTGCCTTGAGAGCAACACCCTTATCCTTTTTTCTTCCTGCTGATAAGGTTTCAGCTCGTTGAGTCAGCTCCAGTTCATATGTCAGGAGATTGCCATATAGTTGTTAAACTGTCATCTCATGAAGATTCTTTGACTCTCTTATAGCAGTGGTTTTGGCATCCCACCTGCTTGGTAGGGCTCTCATGAACTTTATGATCAGATCTTTGTTTGGATAGATATTCCTATATACTCGTAGAGAGTTGAACAGAACGTTGAATCTCTCATAGGTGGCAGTTACATTTTCTCCTTGAACATGAGTAAACATTTCATACTGTTGTGTCAGGAGTGATTGTTTGTGTTCTCTTACTTCTTCAGTTCCTTAGTGCATGATGAGCAGTGCTTCCCAAACCTCCTTAGCTGTTTTGCTGTTGACAACGTTTTCGAACAAATCGTCTTCTAAGGATTGAAATAAGATGTTCTTGGCCTTTTTGTCAAGCTGGACAGCTCTCTTCTCGTTATCTATCCACTCCTCTTTGACTTTGATTTTTATTCTGTTTGGATCGTCTATGGTTGGTGCAAGCTTTGTTAGAACATAGGGCCCATTTTGAACAGTCTCAAATATATCTTCATCTATTGAGTCCATGTATACTTGCATCCTGACTTTCAAGTTTGCAAATTTATCCTTGTTGTACATTGGTGGTTTCCTGCCTCCTCCAATCCTTGATTCGCTTGGTACATGTGCCATTGGATCTACTAAAGCTTGTAAGCTATAAAATAGAACCAGTTTTGATACCAATTGTTAGTTCCCAGTAGACACAATAGTTATCTAGATGGGGGGTTGAATAGATATTTAAAAAATCTTTTTGTTTTAAACTTGTTAGTTGATGATGATTAAAACTTAGCGAAATTAATGTTTGTTTTAATCTCCTTTACGAAGTAGTGGAGTTATGAGAGTGAGACAGTTATAGCAGTTATGGCAGATATATCAGTTATAGTAAGAATGTAAAAGACACAGTCGTTTTAAGTGGTTCAGAGCATTTAAAGCTCCTAGTCCACTCTTCTACTCCTCAAGTAGGAAATCCACTAAGGATGTTTTTTACAACTTCTGAATCACACAGATTCCTTCTAGACCAGCAGTCTAGAAACTTCTTAGTTCACTCTTGAACTCTTCATGTCTAGCAGACTTGGCTCTCTTAAAGTTCACTTAGAACTCTTCAAGTCCAGCAGACTTGGGAACTTTTTCTTCATTTAATTGGTAGATATTGAGTTCTTGATGGTTGCTACTCAGTTGCTGTTTAAGCACTTGTTCGAAAGAATTGAGTAGCTGAGCAAGCTTTTCTATTTCTCAGATCGTAGAGTTGAGCTTTGAGAGTTATGTACGTTTTTGTTCAATGCTTGCTTGCCTCTCTCATCTGCTTGATTTGCATATATGTGATCTTGAAAACTATCCGTTGGATACATCTGTTGAAGCATTAAATGCGTTTGACCTTTCTATTCTTTGATGGAGACTTTTCTGTACATCTTCTAAATTGCATTTTGGCCCACTGACACAGCAGACTGCTTTCTCACCTAACACCTGAAAAAGTGTTTCCCCCCTTACCAAAGGTATTTTCCTTAGCTTTTTTAATACGCTTCTTTGTTGCATACTAAGGATATTTCTTATGACTTTGGGACTGGTGAGTACTACAACGTTTAGAATCCATTCCTCATATATTGGAGTTTGTCTCCATATAAATCGTGAGGCTTGATGCTTCTGACACAAGACAGATGATACTCTACAATTCAGATCATAGTACTCTATGATTCAGATCGTGGTACTTTACGATTCAGATCGTGGTGACTTGTCGTCTTGGTGCTTGGTCTGATGCTATCAGCCAAGAGCACTACGATTTCTCTTAACTATTTACACACTACGATCTTTGCTCGCTTGAGTTGTAAACTCCACGTTTTCGAGAGCACATTACGATCTCTGAGTTGGCTCGGTAAACGTTGGGACCACTCTACGATTTTCGAAGAGGCCCTTCAAGGCAGGAACACTACGATCCTTGAAGCTCTACGTTTCTGCCTTGACTTCTATAATGTTGATCAGATTGATACACTACGAATTCTTCGAAGCCTATCTATTACATCTCAAGATCAACCTAATAGCTTTGATCTTTCTATCTATACATTCATTTCCAGAATGATACACATTAAGAGCTTAGATAAACCTAACAAATTTGATCTATCACTAAGTCCTTGTACATATATATTCCTTGAAGGACTTTACAAATAATCATGAGCATTTATATTTAAACATCAAATTAACATATGCATTCTCCCAACACAAGGTATTCTAGATAATTGCCACACCCCACAAGAACAAGTATGCTTCTCTATGTCTACCACGTATTTACCATCCTTATCACTCACATTATACATATGACCCCCATCCCATGTGTGATCACAGTACTTGGTCAATTCAATAGACCTATTCAGTTTAGTTAGAATCCTAGGGCATAATTTACCATCTCTTTTTAACATTTGATCTCTATTAGTTTGAATTCTCTCCGTAACTTGAGTCTTTATGTCTTCAAACATTGTTAGGAGGGGTGTATACCTTACCTCTAGGATCCAACTATTTAAACACTCTGGCATATTGTTTGTCACTACATCACATTTGGTGGTGGTATCAAAATAAGCCTTAATCCAAAGTTTAGGAGGTATACCTATCAAGGCAGTGTGAGTATCCATTGACTCCTTCCTGATGTCCTTCATTGCCAGTCGAAAATCAGCAGGATTGTTGGCCTTAGCTGCCTTCCATAACATCACCTTTAAAGTTGCCTTAGTGTCCTTAATTGCAGTATTTGAATTATACACAGGAACAACTCTCTTCATTTTGACCCTTGTCTCTTCACCTTCCCACTCACTACCACTAGTTGAGATAAGACTTGCAGGAACTTCAATATCAGAATCTTCATACATTTCCTCCCATGGCTTCATGCCCTTTGTACCAAATTTAGTCACACCATCATCATCAGATGAAAAGGTAGGTTCAATCTCTTCACTAGTCTTTTTCTGTTTCCTGCTAGGTGTGTTCAAGCCTGCCCTTGTCTTCTTCTAGCCCTTGCTCTTAGTTGTCTCATCAATCTCTTTGGATTTTTTAGCATGTACAGTGCTAGAAGCTTGAATGCCCATATGTTCAACATGCACTTCAATTTCATCATCCAATTGAACTTCACAAATAACTTTTAACTCATTATCTTTGTTTTCTTAATCTCTTCCTTATGTAACCTAGCATTGATCAACTCTTCATTCCCATCATCATCATCACTAACATCAGTGCACTCAAAATCTGTTTATTCATGGAAAGAATCATCATCAGTTGAATCATCTATTGGTGCATCATGTTGCACATCAACAACATCAACTTCCACCTCAACTACCTGCTCAAAATCCCCCTCAAGTGGTAAGACTTCATCAATGGAGTGGTCACAATATAGATCAACTATCCCATATTTCTCACCTTCCTCAACTAGTAACCTAATACTATGGTCATCACATATTAACTCTAAACCAGTACGAATATCCCAACTACTCTTTTTGAAATACACTGCAACATCCTTTTTGTATCCCATTGACTTAGGTAAGTTGTTTATTTTGTCAACATTGAGCCAGTCACCATCAACATCATGATACAGTTTTGTAACACCTCCTCCATAGTGGTATATTGGTTATTCACCAAACCTGCCACTATGATTTAACTCCACAAAAAATAGAACCATCCTGCAACAGGTACAATACACAACATACAGGTAACCATTACAGAAATGTATTGAAATGAAATAAAACAAATACAATTGCAATATTGAGGTGTTATGGAGCTCAAAGAAGTGCATTTAACAAATACAGTTTCATTTTTCACTATTTGTTTGTAAAATAAATACCAAATACTGATTTTTCTTCCAATATTCAATGAATATGACAATTATTAGTATAAGAAATCATCATCAAGTAATGAAGAAAGTGCAGAGATTAAGGAGGAACATATATTTTAGTCCTTAACATACTATGTTTTTGAAAACTCCCCAAATCGTCTTTTTTAAAATTGACACAAAGAACAACTACTCTAAAAAAACCCTAGATTTTAGTCCCAATCTTGCTAAACTGAAGAGGGAAGAGTTTTTAAAAGCAAAATCATACATACCTTAGTACAAACAAAGATCTAAGCTAGAGATTTACACGAAAAAAATCCTAGATCGATTTTGCAGGAAAAAAACCCTAGATTCGCTGGAACCCAAGTTTGCAGATCGACAAATCAGTGAGCCGTGAACAAGGTTGGGAAGAATCTTCAACACAAAATCATGGCTTCATTGCTATTTGAAGAGATTTGAAGAAGGATATCGAAAAAACCTTTATTGCTCTCTCTTTCTCTCTCTCTTCGAACTTCAACTGGTAATATGTCTTGTTGTACACATGTTTAACATCTATATTTCTTTACCGCGAAAGCCACGTCTCAAGCCATGTCATTTTCTTCTTCTTTTCCTTTTCTCTTTTAAGTCTACGTCAGATATTAGTGTAACGTCTGTTAGCCATATTTGACAGAATGAGCCAATTTAACAATTTTAATTATTTCAGTTACTTAATTTGAAAAATTAAAAATTTAATCGTGAATTCGATAAAACGTGCCAAGTTTGGTGACCAAATCATTAGTTTTGCCGTTTTTTAATATGTGAGTTGAAGTATATTTGAATTAGGAAATTGATATTTTTATATAAAAATTATCACTATAAATGTATAGTTACAGTAAGAATCGTCGCTATAAAATCTATAGCGACACTTTTTATATGAAAATATCAAAAAATCATGTGAAAATATCAATTTCCTTGAATTATTATGTTATGTTGATTTTTTATTGGGTTTATACGTTTTGTTTTATTATATTGTAATCAAAATATTATAAATATGGCAAAAACTAATAAAATACCCACTATAGCTGACAGGTTTTAGTGATTACACCATTGAACTTTTAATTTTTCAAATTATTCCACTAAACTAATTATTATTTTGAATATATTGTACAAAAAATAATTTTAAATCTGAAGCTTCACTGTTCTTTTCATCTTTCCATTTTGTTGAATTTGTGAAGGCAATGAGATCTCCCATGTCTGGCTTTGTAGGTTTCTTCATTTGGAAACTACTTTGTCTTCAAGGTGGAAGTTGAGAGTTTCTTTACATTTTTCAGCTCTAGTTGGCACAAATATTTCTCCTGGATGAACATCGAATCTAAAAGATTTAGATACCATCGCTTTGCCAAAAATAAGTACATGATAATTCCATTCTTCTATTATACAACCACCTCCTACATATACATTGTAGTCTGGATGACAGAAGAATGCACCAACAATAATTAAAAGTACTCCATTTTTTATACTGAATTCCTTGTTATCCTCCGCCTTATGCAACCAATTATAGGAATGGTATGGAACCTCAGTTGGGACATAGTTGGTACTTGAGCTTTGTCATATGATCTCGAGACGTACCGCCATCAACAACTTCTTCCTTACTTATTGTTAACTCTGTTTTGTTTAAGGAGCATTTCGACACCACAAGTATTATCGAGTAAATAATCACCAAAATTCTTAACATTGGTCGTGGGGTTTGTATTTCCGGTTACTCCCACAATGGTGAATTTAGATCCTTTATTCTTAAGAATTTCAATAAATCATTTTTACTCATTAATTTTCTACCTTCTTGAGCATATGATTGTTCAATTTCAAAACTAGTTCATCCCTATTCCAATGCATAATTTGCACAACATCAATTTTATTTTCAGTATTGTAGTTCGTCGGATAGCTTTCACGTGTCACAACACAAACAATTCTCATGTAGATTATGGCTAATCATAACATTCCAGGCTAAGGCTTCTCTTTTAAGCATTCATCGTGAGCCACTCTAATTTCATGAGCAATATAAATTCCCTTTTTATTTGCATAGAACTCCCGTACCATAGAGTTGTCCGCATGCCTGGGAAGCATATCATGAACCGATTCATTGCGCACTTGATGAATGAATTTGGATCATCAATTTTGGCCTGAAATTTCATACGATCATATTCCTCATAGTCACCATCGCCTTCAGTCAATTCGCTGAACACTTGTCGCTCATCCATTTCAACAGATTGCTCTTTGGAACTTGCACAATCCTCCTCCCTAGTGTAACCACAAATTAGAACTTTTCGTTGATGCTCTGGCTGTGGTTTTGTATAACTATTTATGGCTGAAAATTGTTCTTTGATAATAGCAGCTATAGTAGCAGAAATTTGCTCAGCGAATTGGGAGAAAATTGCCTCAATGAATTGAGATTTTGTCATGCATCTTAGAATAACATTAATTAATTATGTCAAGTCATTAACTCTCTAATTAATTATTAAATTAATTAGAATAACGTTATGCTTATTAAATAATTTTTTTAATCAAATAAGCTCAATTAAATGCATACTTTTGAATAATAAATTTTGTGACGCCCCCAAAATTAGGTATACATCACCCATCTTGGGTCGCCAGATACAATACGACAAAACATAAACTGTGAGTTTGAATACAATTATTGTCTACTAGAGATTATACAAACTCAAAAGGAGTCCTCATTACAATTATTATCACACTATTTCACAAAATAGTGAGGACTACTAATGTTATCCTCTGGACCATCACTCCGTTCCCAGACTCGTCCCAGCTATATTCTCATTTCCTGAAGAGAACAGTGAAAGAAAGGGTGAGCTCAACTAGTCCAGTAAGAAATATTATGACTAATTTAATGCAGAATAAATTATCATTAGCCTCCAACAATGTTAAACTGATAAAATACAATAGACATCAAGTTTAACTGCAGCGGAACAAGCAATTCATTAAAAGAGTCAAGTAGAGAATAAAATCTACTATCTTTTATGATTTAAAAAGTTTTCATCACTTTTATCGCTGAGACTCAGCTCAATAAATAATTCACATCATTAAATCATCCCTGCACTACAGGCCAATGATATTCTTTAGTATCACGACCACGAATTATCCATGCACTACGGGCCAAAGATAATCGTATTTTCATCAACGGTCCTGATCATGCCATAAAATAATTCATCTTTGCTCCCTTGGCCGAAGAGAATCCATAGCCATAATCATACCAAAAACAGTCCATCAATGCACTACGGGCCAATGAGGACTTTTAATTTTCACATCATTTGTAACATTACGGTCATGATTATACCGAATAATCCCTGGTCATAATCATACCAAGTCCATCTATACACTACAGGCCACAGATGAGTTGCAACATAACATCAACATGAGGATGATGACAATGATATAAGAATTCAATAAAACAAGTTCAAGAATTAATTTATCCATGAATCAATAACGTCCAAATTGTCAACATGATACTGCTTTGTAGAGTAAAATTCAAGAATGCTCAGAAGAATATTTCCACGAAATGATACTAGATGAAGCGCAAATATCAAGGATATTCCACTAATTTCATGGAGTATAGAAGTCTAAATTTTAATCAACTGAGTATATTACCAAATGGAATAACAAAAGATATCACCATGCATGCGGTACTTCACATAGACGGTTATTTTAACAGAATAATAATAACGGAACCAGGTCAGGTGAAATTCACACCGACAGGATGTTCCAACAGAATAATAAATGATAGAACCAGGTCCGGCGTATAACACAGACAAGATATTTCGACAGAATAATAAAGACAGAATAAAAGAAGAATGTCACCAAGTATAGGGTAGCCCGCGTATACAGGTTATTCCAACAGAACAATAAAGAAATGGAATAACAGAAGTTCTCTTCTTGAATACAAAAGAATAATATCTCTTACCGTAAAATAATACTTGATATAAGAGTAGTGAAGTAGCAGAAAACTTTTCTTCTATCTCTCTATAATTTCTCTCTCTAGAGTTCAGTGAATTCGTAAGAAAATAATGAAGGAATGAGCTTCTATTTATAGGAAAATGGAATGCATAGTAACTAATCCATGAACGATCGAGATTAATTTACTTTAATCTGACGGTCCATATTTAAAGAAAAATCTTTTAAATAAAATATAATATATTATATTTATATAAAAAGATTTTTACTATGCAAACACTATGCGGGCACTATGCAAATACTATGCATAATGAAATATAATATATTCTATTTATAGAATAACTTTAATAAAGCATTCTGTTTTATATAAAAAGATTTTACTATGCAAATCACTATGTATAATAGAATATAATATGTATTCTATTTATAGAATAACTTTAATAAATATTTTATTTTATATAAAAAGATGTTTCTATTTTATTACGTGAATAAAACAAAACTTCTAAATCAATAATAATTGAATCAAATAATGTGAGATACTATGCAGCAACTATTGTAGCGATAATTGAACAAAACAGAATGACTTATCACATAAATATCAATAATCAATACCTTGTGCTACTATGCAACAACGCATATTACTGTACTTTTATTACCAAGTAGTTCAACAGTATCAACGGTAAAACTTCCGACGTTATTTTTAATAAAATATTTTTGTCGTTTTCTCAATCCGACAATAATTCCATTGTAGGGTCCACCAATGATTGTGCCGTCGTACGAATATTTCCTATTTAAAACGAATATTCCCCGACCAATCGAATATAATATGATAACTTGCATACTTTGCAAAATTTATAAATATTACCCACAACTATAACATTATCTCAAATTCACACCATAATATAAAAAAATTATTTCGAGAAAATTAATTCTTTATTCATAAAATCTGGGGTTTCACAAATTCTCCACATTAATTTTATAAATGTAACACATAATTAAATTAATCCACCACAAATTCATCAATTAATTTTTTAACCCAATAATTAAATCATCGAAAAATATTTATTTGATTCAATAAATATTCAAATTAAATTACAAAAATCAAAATAAATAAATAATTAAAATATTTATCAAATAAAATGAATATTTTAATTGAGATATTTATGGAATAAAATAAATATTCGATGAAAATTATTATTAAAATATTTATCAAATAAAATAAATATTTTAGTTAAAATATTTATAGAATAAAATAAATTTTAGATGGAAATTATTATTAAAATATTTATCGAATAAAATAAATATTTTAGTTGAAATATTTATGGAATAAAATAAATATTCGATGGAAATTATTATGAAATAATTTATTCGAGTGTAATAATAATAAGGGAATAAAAATATTCAAATTTAATTAAGTAATTAAATTAGAAGGATGATAATTTGTTAAATTTCGTATAAGGTTAGTATTAATGTAACTAATGAATGTCGTGAATACATATGGTATGTGTGTAGAACTTGTGGTGAACGGAAGTAGTAATCGTTTAGCCTACGTACGAGGCAAGTTCTCTAACCCTAACTTTATGTGAGCAAGTTCCTAAACCTTGTTTCTTTACATAAAGAAAGTTCCTTATTTTATCTTTTTTATTATTGTTCAAGTCAAAATTTCATATTAGATGCTATCATTTTTTAAAATCATGATTCCTGTTATACAATACTTATTCGATTGTATACATCTTGAATTTTATTTTTCAAATTGAATATCAATTATTGTTGAACCTTGTAAGACTAGCGAATCCTTATTGATTCAACTAGTCCATAGTTGATGAATGTTCTAACTTTCAGAACCATTGTTGAGCTTATCCGAACCAAACTTTCTTTGGTGCGGACTCTAATGTCAAACTGATATGAACAACCCTGTTATAGGGGATTAATTATGCTTTAGCGTTAAAATATTGTGCACAGTATAGTACTAAGGGTTGATCCCCCTAAGTACGAGAAGAAGAGTCCATAGTATTATGACTATTAAAGGTTTAAAGTACAAACACTTGACAACCTAGAACATAGTTCAAGGTCTTATGACCCTTAGAAGTTCTTTTGATTCTTGTTATTCATTCTTGAATCAAAAGCCGAGTTTTCTTATTTCAGAAGTCTTTGATTCATTCACATATTAATATTTATTGTTATATTATTATACTTGTGGGCAATTGTGCTCACTCTTGCGTAATAATAACATTGCAGTTAAGAACAAAAAGTCCGACGAGCCTTCTACTAGCAAAGACAAGGGCAAAGTTAACAAGTGATGAAGATTTGTTGTTTATTTGATGTATTTATGTTTCAGACTTATGTTAAAGTTGTGTAGTACTATTATTTATTTATGTTTCTGCATTTAAAATTTAAGGTTAGTATGACCTAGGATTGATGTATTTATATTCAGATGTTGTAACTCCATAAGGAGGGGATTTATTTCTATCTATTTATGGTTTTTCATTTATTATGGGTAGATACATGTTGTTTGGACAGTGAAAACCAAATCCCGTGAGAATTGAAGTACCTGAATTTGGGGGTGTCACATGTGACAAAACGCTAATTATATCTCTATAAAATATGTGTACTTTCCCAACTCTTGAAATTGTTAGTGTGTAATTTGTGTAGGGCTTCGGCACAGAAACGCACAGCGGAAATTAAAATTTTAAAGCAATTTCTGAAACCCTAAAACAGGATCCATGCGAAAATCAATTAATTCAGAGGGTAGAAATTTTACCGATTAGATTTGCTAGAACCGATCCGGTCGAATCTTCAACGCAATTCAAGCGGACTGCGTCTCTACGGTATCCACACGAACGCTCTGCACGAATCGTCCTACGATCTGCAGAAAAGGGAGTATGGTACTAGCCACCAAGGATGGATTTTCAGAACTTTTCTCTCTAGCTTCTCTCTCAAGAGCGGCTAGGGTTTATTTATGAAATGAGATGTATATTCAAAGTGGAGGCTACATATCATATATATAGCAAAATAAAAACCACTATTCAAAACCCTAATTTGTAAAATCCGAATTTATATATATATATATATATCTTAATTAAGTCTTACTTAATTAATATACCTATATATATAAATTATCCTATTAATTTAAATTCGTAATTTAAATACTATCAATCATATTGATATATTTAAATCCTTTAAATTAATTCCCTTTTAATAACGTTCTATGTGTGTGACCCTATAGGTTATTATTACGTTGGCAATAATTTTAAAATCATATTATAAAATTATAAACAGTGAGCGGCATCTAGTAATGCATCACTGCTACCCAAGTAATAATAAGATCGATGATTCGATGCAACCTTTTGTGACCAATGTTTCAATGCAATTTAATCCTTTTAACCTTAATATCCTAGATTAAACTCGAGTCATGGAATGTGTCATACTCTTCATAATTTAATCTGAGTTTTCTTAATCAATGAGTAGACTATATGAAACAAATCACTATTTGAGCATGGCCATGCATTTCATAGTCCTACTCAATCAAGAGGCCTATGGATATCACCCATAATATATAGGATGGTTAAATTCCATCTAGATCACTCATATTTCTCACATGATTAATGATGAACCCAATAATCACCTTTATAGTCCACCCGATTAAAGGTGACATTTGATGATATCAAAGTACATAAATTCTCGTGTAGTAATATAGCGATTTCAGGTCGGAGGACCATTACATCATTGTCACTATGGGAATTGATAATGACACTTCGCATAATGCTCCATATAGAATTCTCATGGTGGGTCTGTCCAGTACATCGTTCTCTAATATGTACCTATGCATTAACTTAATATCTCATATATTTATGACCAATGAGATTTGGTCATCAGTCAATCCACATACTAGTCTCAATGCATCATTGTTGTCCCATCAACAATGATACTCGACTAGGGACATTTAAGAACACTGATACTAATGGTAATATATAATCTCATGTTCAAGTCACATACTTGAAACTATATAATTTGTATCACTATTCTAAGGAATTTTATTATGTTAACAATTATATTACGCAGTAAATAAAACCATAATAAAATCATATATTTATTCAATCAAATATAATATCAAAACGTTAAACAATTATATCAAATAATTGGCCTCTAGGGCATAAACTCTAACAGTCTCCCACTTGTACTAGAGCCAATCACTCATGTATCTAATACCCATGGAACTAGTGTGACCGTCGTGCTTCTGCTGCGACAAAGCCTTGGTTAGTGGGTCTGCAACATTATCATCTGTTGGCACTCTTCCTATATGTACATCTCCTCTATCAATGATTTCACGGATGAGATGGTACCGCCTAAGTATATGCTTGGATCGTTGGTGAGATCTGGGTTCCTTAGCCTGTGCAATGGCTCCATTATTATCACAGTATAGAGCAACAGGATCAACAATGGTTGGAACAACACCAAGTTCAGTGATGAACTTTTTAATCCATACAGCCTCCTTGGCTGCACTAGAAGCAGCAATATACTCAGCCTCTGTTGTAGAATCAGCTACTGTCTCTTACTTCGAACTTTTCCAGCTAACAGCACCACCATTAAGGCAAAACACAAAACCTGACTGAGACTTATAGTCATCATTGTCAGTTTGGAAACTAGCATCTGTGTAACCCTTTACTGCTAGTTCGTCTTCACCTCCATATACCAAGAATGAATCCTTAGTCCTTTTCAGGTACTTGAGGATATTCTTGACTGCTGTCCAGTGACCTTCACCTGGATTCGACTGGTATCTGCTCGTCATGCTCAAAGCATACGAGACATCAGGAAGAGTACATATCATTGCATACATGATAGATCCAATTGCCGAAGCATAAGGGATCTTTCTCATACGCTCCTCATCATCTTGTGATTTAGGACATTGGGCCTTAGAGATCTTTACACCATGAGTCACGGGTAAGTTTCCTCTTTTCGCCTCTTGCATGCTGAACCGTTTCAACACTTTATCAATATATGTACTTTGACTTAGGCCGAGCAGTTTTCTTGATCTATCTCTATAGATCTTGATACCTAAAATGTAGGCAGCATCGCCCAAATCTTTCATGGAGAAACATTTTCCTAACCATGTTTTTACAGCCTGTAAGGAAGGAATGTCATTCCCAATAATTAATATGTCATCAACATATAATACTAGGAATACAATGTGACTCCCACTAACCTTCTTATATACACAAGGTTCATCTTCATTTTTAATAAATCCAAATTCTTTGACTGCTTCATCAAATCGAAGATTCCAACTCCGAGAGGCTTGCTTCAATCCATAAATGGATCGATGCAGCTTACATACCTTTCCAGTATCCTTTGGAGTGACAAAACCCTCAGGTTGTGTCATATACACATCCTCAATGAGATTTCCGTTAAGGAAAGCAGTTTTGACATCCATCTGCCAGATTTCGTAATCATAAAAAGCTGCAATAGCAAGTAAGATCCTGATGGATTTAATCATTGCCATTGGAGAGAAGGTTTCATCATAGTCAACACCTTGAATTTGTTTGAAACCTTTTGCTACCAGTCGTCCTTTATAGGTTTGTACATTACCATCCATGTCGGTTTTCTTCTTGAAAACCCACTTGCACCCGATTGGTTTTACCCCTTCGGGTGGATCAAACAGAGTCCATACTTGGTTAGTATACATGGAGTCCATCTCAGATTTCATGGCTTCAAGCCATTTCTCAGAATCTGGTCCATTCATAGCTTCTTGGTAGGAAGCAGGCTCATCTTGATCTATGAGCATCACATCGCCGTTTTCAGTCACAAGATATCCATAATATCTCTCAGGCCCTTGGCGTGTCCTACCAGATCTACGAATGACTTGTGTAATTTGAGCAGGTTCACTTTCCACAATTTCTTGTGGTTCCTGCTCATGTTCCAACTCAGGTTCAATGATATTTTGTGGTTCTCGAATTTCTTCAAGTTCTACTTTCCTCCCACTGTTTCCTTTAGAGACAAACTCTCTTTCTAGAAAAATACCAGTTCGAGCAACAACCACTTTGTTCTCAGAAGGTTTGTAGAAATAATACCCTTTTGTTTCCTTTGGGTATCCCATAAAATTACATTTGTCAGATTTGGGTCCGAGCTTGTCAGAATTTAAACGTTTTACGAACGCCTCGCAACCCCAAATCTTCATGAACGACATACTAGGACGTTTCCCAGTCCACATTTCATATGATGTCTTCTGAACCGTCTTTGTAGGAACACGGTTAAGTGTGAATGCAGCTGTCTCTAAGGCATGACCCCAGAAGCTTATTGGAAGATCTGCATGACTCATCATTGATCGTACCATGTCCAACAAGGTTCGATTTCTCCTCTCAGATACACCATTCCATTGCGGTGTTTCAGGTGGAGTGAGCTGTGATATAATACCACACTCCTTTAGAAGGTCATCAAAGTCTTGGCTTAAGTATTCACCTCCTCGATCGGATCGAAGAGCTTTTATGCTTTTTCCAAATTGGTTTTGAACTTCATTCTTGAATTCCTTGAACTTTTCAAAGGATTCGGATTTGTGTCTCATAAGATACACATATCCATATCTACTAAAGTCATCAGTAAATGTAATGAAGTAATAAAACCTACCTCTTGCTAACGAACTCATGGGTCCACATACATCACTATGTATAAGTCCCAATACATCGCTAGCCCGTTCACTGTGTCCAGTGAAAGGGGCTTTAGTCATCTTGCCTAATAAACAAGACTCGCATTTCTCATATGATTCAAAATCAAATGAATCCAAGAACCCATCTTTATGGAGTTTGGATATGCATTTCTCATTTATATGGCCTAAACGACAGTGCCAGAGATATGTCGGATTTGAATCATTTGATTTAAATCGTTTTGTATTTATGTTATAGATAGGCATTTCTAAATCAAGAATATAGAGACCGTTAAACAATTGTGCAACACCATAACAAATATCATTTAAGTAAAACAAACAACGATTGTTCTTTATTATAAATGAAAAACCTTTCTTGTCCAAACAAGAAACAGAAATAATGTTTTTGCTTATAGCAGGCACAAAATAACAATCTTCTAATTCTAAAACTAGCCCAGTGGGCAAAGATAAATGATAAGTTCCTACGGCCAGTGCAGCAACTTTTGCTCCATTTCCAACTCGTAGGTCAACCTCTCCTTTCGCCAAAGTTTTACTCCTTCGGAGTCCCTGCACATTAACACAAATGTGAGAACCACATCCAGTATCCAATACCCATGATGTAGAAGTAGATAAGTTGACTTCTATAACATATATACATGAATCAGAAGTCGTACTTCCTTTTCTTTTCTTCACTTCTTCCAGATAAGCGTGACAATTCCTTTTCCAGTGTCCAGGTTTTCCACAGAAGTGACATTCACCTTCTTTAGCCACCCCACCTTTAGGTTTTAAAGCCTGTTTGGTTTTGGAATTGGGTTTGGCAAAAGATTTAGATCCTATCTTCTTCTTGCCTTTCCAATTTCCCTTAGCATTCCCCTTTTGCACCATCATTATGGGAGCGGGTCCTGCCTTTTTCATGTTGTTCTCGACAGTTCTTAACATGCTCAACAACTCAGTAAGGGGTTTCTCAATTTCATTCATAAGATAGTTCATAACAAATTGAGAGTAGCTGCTGTTCAATGATTGCAAAACAAGGTCAGTTTGGGCTTCCGGAGTGATTGGAAAACCCAACCTATCAAGGTACTCAATATACCCAATCATTTTCAGCACATGTGGACCAACTGGATCACGTTCACCCATTTTGCAGTGATACAACGCCTTGCTTGTATCATACCTCTCCTGTCGAGCATGCCCTTCGAACAATTTCTTGAGATGCTCGATCATCTCATAAGCATCCATCAACTCATGTTGCTTCTGAAGCTCAGCATTCATGGTTGCTAGCATGACACAACTCACATCCAGAGCATCATCTTGATGCTTCTTGTAAGCATTATGCTCCGCACGTGGTGCAGTGACAGCTGGTGCTGCAGGAATGGGCCCATCAAGGACATATAGCTTACGCTCTTGTTTGAGGACAATCCTCAAGTTCCTATGCCAGTCAAGGAAATTAATTCCACTTAGCTTGTCCTTTTCAAGGACTGATCGTAATGAAAGACTATTTGTGTTGTTGTTGTTTACCATTTGATATCTACAATTTATAAGTGCAACAATAATAAGTCAAATTACAGAGTTGATATTATATAATTGATAATCGTACATTCAAAATATACCTCCCACTATTTTATTCAAATTAATAGCCCTCACCATTAATTCGGAAAGCATTTTCTATTAAATCTTTCTAGTGAGCCAAGATCCATATTTCATTATGCCATAAGTTAGCTTTGGCTATTCTCTCAAAACATAATTATTTAGGTAGACAACCCTTTGTCAATTATATCATATATAACTCCTGGATAGTTTGGTAAACAACATTTGTTTCTAGTCCATCTAATGGTACCAACCAAACTCTATGCCTCTAAGTCCACAATCCTATTGAGATAACTTAGTTAAGTCGGGCCCAATGATTTTAATAGTTTGGATATCACAATTATCCTATCGCATCTTACCTAGATAAATAGGGTACTTTGCTTTGGCAAACCTACATCTATTGATCAAGGTCTAGATGAGTGTTATTCATTGGAAGGCATCTGATTTAGACTTAATAATTTAATGAGGGATTTTATTAATTTAGATCTCACCAATTTTAATCTTGTTAAGCATTCACATTATTAATCATATCATATCATATACAAGCATAAATAAAGTGCAAAATTAAATGTGTCACAGTTATGGCCCAATCCACTGTCAATCTTTTCAAGCTAATGAAAGATTGAAGGTCAATCTAAGGTGGTAAAAGATCTTAAAATAAATAACTTCCTTGGAACTTCCTCTAGCATGCGCCTCCTCTCCATCATCATCTTTCTATTGTGTTCTCCATCTTGACATCTTCATCAATTACAGATTATTACATGACATAAAGAAACCTCGAGTTACATTCGAGGGGATTTAGATGAGAAGAGAATATTACATTAGAATTTATAGAAAGGCACGACATGCAAGTCGTATTTCAAAACCAAAAACCACTAACCTATGGGTCAAAAGGCCATAACTGTGCACCATGCATATCACAATAAGCACATAACAATTTATATATAATTAAAGAAAACTATATATAAAATATAGGGGACACGACCATCGTGCGCTACGACGGGGGGGTCCAAGGGGGGGTCTCCCCCCTGGCGGTGGTCCGGCTGACCGGTCAGTGAGCGGGGTCGGGGGCAGCGCCCCTGGAAAAAAAAATTCGAACTACATTCTGTATTGCAGAATTTTTCCATACGAATCTCTGAAACAGTTTCAGAATCATACATTTTAATCCACCAAAAACACCCATAATAACAAATCATATATGTCCAGTTTCGATTTAATCATATTAAAACGAATAACAGTACACCCAGAATTTATCATATATTTCCAGTTTCGATTAATCATATTAAAACGATTCTTCATGCTTCTAATCCGATTAGAATAGTTATATTGTTATTCCACCGATTAAAGATACGATTAACAGTATCATCATATATATTACCAGAATACACATACAACGGAATATCATATATTCAATTTTATATCGGTAAACATGCATCATCATATATCATATATATCGAATACGATTAAAACACGTAATCTGAATCAATCGTTTCGCAAGTAGCTCTGATACCACTGTAGGGCTTCGGCACAGAAACGCACAGCGGAAATTAAAATTTTAAAGCAATTTTCGAAACCCTAAAACAGGATCCATGCGAAAATCAATTAATTCATAGGGTAGAAATTTTACCGATTAGATTTGCTAGAACCGATCCGGTCGAATCTTCAACGCAATTCAAGCGGACTGCGTCTCTACGGTATCCACACGAACGCTCTGCACGAATCGTCCTACGATCTGCAGAAAAGGGAGTATGGTACTAGCCACCAAGGATGGATTTTCAGAACTTTTCTCTCTAGCTTCTCTCTCAAGATCGGCTAGGGTTTAGTTATGAAATGAGATGTATATTCAAAGTGGAGGCTACATATCATATATATAGCAAAATAAAAACCACTATTCAAAACCCTAATTTGTAAAATCCGAATTTATATATATATATATATATATATATCTTAATTAAGTCTTACTTAATTAATATACCTATATATATAAATTATCCTATTAATTTAAATTCGTAATTTAAATACTATCAATCATATTGATATATTTAAATCCTTTAAATTAATTCCCTTTTAATAACGTTCTATCTGTGTGACCCTATAGGTTATTATTACGTTGGCAATAATTTTAAAATCATATTATAAAATTATAAACAGTGAGCGGCATCTAGTAATGCATCACTGCTACCCAAGTAATAATAAGATCGATGATTCGATGCAACCTTTTGTGACCAATGTTTCAATGCAATTTAATCCTTTTAACCTTAATATCCTAGATTAAACTCGAGTCATGGAATGTGTCATACTCTTCATAATTTAATCTGAGTTTTCTTGATCAATGAGTAGACTATATGAAACAAATCACTATTTGAGCATGACCATGCATTTCATAGTCCTACTCAATCAAGAGGCCTATGGATATCACCCATAATATATAGGATGGTTAAATTACATCTAGATCACTCATATTTCTCACATGATTAATGATGAACCCAATAATCAACTTTATAGTCCACCCGATTAAAGGTGACATTTGATGATATCAAAGTACATAAATTCTCGTGTAGTAATATAGCGATTTCAGGTCGGAGGACCATTACATCATTGTCACTATGGGAATTGATAATGACACTTCGCATAATGCTCCATATAGAATTCTCATGGTGGGTCTGTCCAGTACATCGTTCTCTAACATGTACCTATGCATTGACTTAATATCTCATATATTTATGACCAATGAGATTTGGTCATCAGTCAATCCACATACTAGTCTCAATGCATCATTGTTGTCCCATCAACAATGATACTCGACTAGGGACATTTAAGAACACTGATACTAATGGTAATATATAATCTCATGTTCAAGTCACATACTTGAAACTATATAATTTGTATCACTATTCTAAGGAATTTTATTATGTTAACAATTATATTACGCAGTAAATAAAACCATAATAAAATCCTATATTTATTCAATCAAATATAATATCAAAACGTTAAATAATTATATCAAATAATTGGCCTCTAGGACATAAACTCTAACAATTTGTGTGTCCCTAATGTATAATAACACTTTCTTATTTATAGATGTATGTAACCCTCCTAACCAATTTAAGATTAGTGTTTCATTTAATTAATTAAACTCTTTTAATTAATTAGGTCTCATAATCTTATTAAGAATAATTAATTAAACTCTTTTAATTAATTACCTCCTAATCTTATTAAGAATTTATGAGAGTATTTTTATTAATTAATTCTCAAACTCCTTTAGAAATAAAACTAATAATAATAATAATAATAGTAATAATAATAATAAGATGTCTCTTATTAATTTATATTTAATATTTTCAAAATACTAAATAATAAATATTAAGCTATTTAATTTATTCTATCATCATAGATTAAATTAAATACACTTAATTTATTATTACGATTATGTTATTTACTTCTTAAATAAATATTTTTCCTTTTATGGTTTGACTCTTTAGGTTCTCCATATTAAACTGGTTGTGAATAAATTAATTAGAATAATTTCAATCTTATTTAAATAAATAAATTAAACTATTCAATTCATTTAAATAAATAATATTTATTCTAAAATAAGGGTAAGCTCTCTTATCGATCAACGATTTTCTAGATAATATAGATTGCAACATTAATCATAAAAGAACATTTGAGTTAATAGTTACTGTACAATTCATTCCTTCCACCATATAATGTCCAAATTAAATATAAGATGTGACGACCCCAAAATAGGTCCATTCCATCCAACCATTTCTGAGTCGCCAAATACATGGTACAGAAAACAACTACAACTTTATTATAACAATTGTCGTGCAAGATACGACAACACTTAAATTGTGAGTTTAAATACAAATATATACCAACTGTGACTCATGTCCCAACCGTGGACAACACTTCATAATGACACCTTACATAAAGGTATAGTCAAAAATTGTTTTAGAAATTAGAATCTTTGAGAAGTGCTCAAGGAAACCTTCGTACATGGGAGGTCATTCGTCTAGGTTATGATAGATATCATATGGCCACAGAATTAT
The DNA here is from genome assembly GCA_020205505.1 of Panax japonicus. Taxonomy (NCBI): domain Eukaryota; kingdom Viridiplantae; phylum Streptophyta; class Magnoliopsida; order Apiales; family Araliaceae; genus Panax; species Panax japonicus. The sequence continues at coordinate 6,146,150 of CM035109.1, read as the reverse complement.
CCTTGGTTGACCCAATAGATCCCAAAGAAAAACGAGAAGATTACTATCATATTCTTCTCAATGGTGAGTCTTCTCCTGACATATCATTATCTCCACTATCTCTAATTGGGTATTATACTCCAAACAAACACCAAGATTATATAGGTAGTGCTTGTAAATATACTCAGCAAGTGGACGAGCACAACCCTGTCTTATGACGACACGAGGTTGTATGTTATTAGACATCTTGTATAATTGTGGCAAAATACCCTTCCAAGTTAAATTCACCTCACCTATTTAGGGAGAACCTCAATAGCTATAGACCACCGTTCTATTCCCCTGTTATTCCCGCTCGACTCAGCTACACTCTTATTACCTGAAAGGAATTGTGAAGCAAAAGGGTGAGCACAACTAGCTCAGTAAAGAATATTATAACTAAAGATAATTAAATTTTCAATAGCCTTCATCAATAATAAATCAGAAATTTAGAACATATGGTAGATGATAAAACTTTTCAACCATAGTTACAGCGGAACGAGCAATCTATTAGAAGAGTCAAATAGACCATAAAGTCTATTATCTTCTCCATGTTAAAAGTCCACCAACAATGTTTTATCTCTGTAACATCAATCAACAATTCATGTCCACAATCACATGTATAACTCATAATCGTAATTGTTGTTCTAAATTCTTTTTTTCATCCAGGACAAAGATAATTTTCATCACTTGAAATATCAAAGATCATGGTTATACCAAATCACAGTTCATGTTCATAATCATACTAATAAATTCATCTTTGCACTATGGGCCAAAGATATTCATCAACAGACCGTCTTTGCACTACATGCCAAAGATATTCATCAATAATTCATCTTTGCACTACGGGCCAAAGATATTCATCAATAAGTCATCTTTGTACTATGGGCCAAAGATATTCAACAACAGGTCATCTTTGCACTACGGGCCAAAGATATTCAACAACAAGTCATCTTTGCACTATAGGCCAAAGATATTCATCAACAAGTCATCTTTGCACTACAGGCCAAATATATTAATATCTCAAAGAAATATATAATCATTTCAGAATTTATATAAACCATAATTATAACCATGTTGATCAATTCACCTTTGCACATAAGCTAAAGATATTCAATAACAAATTCAATGGTCAAGATCATACCAGTCATAATTCAACTTTTCACTACTGGCCAAAGAGAACTCTAGTCATGATCATACCAATAATCTACCCATCTTTACACTCCAGGAAAAGATAATTTCAACATCAGGGTTATAAAAATGTTATATATGATAATAAAATCAATATAATCAATACATAGTTTTAATCTCCAGAGTAATATTTATAAATCAACTATAATTTGGTTAGAAAAAAAACCAATTTTGTAGTGAATAGTACTCGTGAATAGTAACTCGTGAATAGTAACTCATGAATAGTAACCCGTCATGAATAGTAACTCGTGAATATTAATCCCGACATGAAAAAGTTCTAAATTTGATAAAAATTTCAAACCAATATTTCAATATAATGATATTGAAGAAATAATATCACTTACGAAGAAAATAACATCCCTTACAATCTCTTAAATTCACTTACCATCCCTTACCTCAAAAGAGCAGTACTTCTGACTGGAATAACGCTGAACGAACTTGCACCGTATAGCAACACTCAAGATATCAAAATACTCACAAGAATACACTTGATAATATAAAGAGAGAAATAGAGAGAAAACTTCAGTTTCTGGTGTGATTTTTAATTCTAACCTAAGCACCTATTTATAGGAAATTGCTTAGAACACCAAAACAGAAAATTTAATAAAATATTATTATATTTATATAAATTTCCTACGTACACCAAGAATCTGAATTCAACATGTATTCAACACCAGTGGGGCCCACCAAAAATATAAAAAACATTTTTCTTAATAAAAATTATTTAAAACTTCAAAATCAATTATTTCGGAACTTCAATAATTCATAATAAATAGTCCTTTTATCAGAAAATTCGAATCTCACAAGTTTTTATAGGAAATTCAATTCTCTACAATTTTGCAGGAGAAAGTTTTTCCAAATTCCAAACAGAAATTGACCGAAATTCACATATGGACGATTTTACAGGCTATAATCAAATTTCAGTCAAGAAATGAGGTCTACCGACATGTTTAACATGTTTTAAACAACTTTTGCAACAAAAATACTATTCCTCCTCATATACTCATTATTAAAATATAATAATAAATTATTTTATCAGAAAAGATAAAATATCAATTTTCAATAATTGTCACTTTTAAAAAACTTTCTCCATCTATATCCACATAAAATGAATATTTTTCTTATCATACAAATCAATAATTAATTATTCACAAATAATATTACAGAATCACAATATTGACAACCAGACAGTTCCCAGGAAAGAGAGGGCTTTCCAATAAGGATTTCTCCTTACCGGCGCGCAATTAGGTGACCAAACCTCTCATTAGACAGAACTTTCTAGATATTGCCAATAATGTTATCTAATAATATTATTCAAATAATATGAATTATTGATTCGATAATGGAAAATACTGTGTAGTGATAATTATTAAAACAACAGTAATATAAAATATCAACGCAGCAATTATTAAATCAAAAATAAAATATTAAACAGTAATTACTGTAACAATTATTGAGTAGTGCATTCTTACGTAAGAATCAATAATTGGTGCAATATCTACTATCTTTTATGATTTAAAAGATTTTTCATCACTTTTATCATTGAGACTCAGCTTAATAAATAATCCACATCATCGAATCACCCCTGCACTACAGCCAAGGAATTCTTTAGTATCACGGCCACAAATTATCCATGCACTACGGGCCAAAGATATTCGTGTATTCATCAATAGTCATGATCATGCCAACAACTGTCCATCAATGCAATACGGGCCAATGATGACTTTTAACACATCATTTGTAGCATTACGGTCATGATTATACCGAAGTACGTAACTTTCTCGGCTTAGCTGGTTATTATCAGAGGTTCGTGGAAGAATTTTCTCGAATCGCTACTCCATTAACTCACCTGACTCGAAAAGATACAAAATTCGATTGGAGTGAGGAATGTGAGAAGATTTTTCAAGAACTCAAGAGGATGCTCATTTCAGCACCTATTTTGACAATACCAGCTAGTTCGGAGGGATTTGTTATATACAGCGATGTTTCAGGCAAAGGTTTAGAGTGTGTTCTCATGCAACATGGAAAATTCATAGTCTATGCCTCACGATAACTCAAATAATATGAGAGAAATTATCCTACTCATGATCTAGAGTTGGCATCTGTCGTTTTTATGCTTAAGATTTAAAGCATTACCTGTATGGAGAGAAGGTGGAGATCTATACGAATCGTAAAAGCCTCAAATATTTTTCACTCAAAAGGAACTCAACATGCGACAACGACGATGACTTGAGCTATTGAAAGATTACGATCATACCATTCAATACCATCATGGAAAAACGAATGTAGTAGCTGACACATTGAGTAGAAGATCATATGTGTAAAACCCCAACTTTTTGAATAAAGATGAATTTTCTATAAATATTATTTTTGAATATTATAGAGTGAAATTGATATAATATTATAGTCGTGGGTAATATTTATAAATTTTGCAAAGTACGCAAGTTGTTATATAATATTTGATTGGTCGGGGAATATTCGTTTTAACAGGGAATATTCGTACAACGGCACAATCATTGGTGGACCCCACAACGGAATTATTATCAGATTGAGAAAACGACAAAAATACTTTATGAAAATAACGGCGGAAGTTTTACCGTTAACTATTGAAACACCCGGTGTTAAAAGTACAGTAATACGCGTGGTTGCATAGTAGCACACGATATTGATTATTGATGCTTACGTGAGAAGACACTCAATTTTGTTCAATTATTGTTATAGTAATTATTGTGAATTTTGCTTATTTTATGGACCCCCATTTACCCATTTTTCAAAATAATCGATAGGAAATTATTTTTTAATAGTGGGGCCACATGCGGGACCCGTGTGTGGAAGAAATTAGTGAAATGGGTAGATTCACGAGAGTTGTTTTATATGGAAGGTAATATGATATTTATATATATATATATATATATATATATATATATATATATATATATATGTTTATATATATATGATGATTGGTGATTATATATATATAATATATATATATATATATATATATATATATATATATATATATATATATAATGTTTGATTTTGAAACGAGTACAATTATTTTGATGGCTTTGTTGACAAAGTGGGAGGGGAGTTCAATTATTATTAGTATGTATATATATATATATATATATTATATTTTATTTAAAAGATTTTTCTTTAAATATGGACTGTCAGATTAAAGTAAATCAATCTGGACCGTTCATGAGTTAGTTTCTATGCAGTCCATTTTTTTTATAAATAGAAGCTCATTCCTTCATTATTTTCTTACGAATTCACTGAACTCTAGAGAGATAAACTATAGAGAGAAAGAAGAAAGTATTCTTCTACTTCACTACTTATATATCAAGTACTCTTCTTCTTAAGGTAGGGAATATTATTTGTTGTACTCGTAAGGGGTACTCTTTCTTTCTTATTTATGAAGAGAACTTCTGTTATTCCATTCTTTATTATTCTGTTGGAATAACCAGTATATGCGGGCTACCCTATACTTGGTGAAATTCTTCTGTTATTCCATTCTTTATTATTATGTTGGAATAACCTATCTATGCAAAGTATTGCATACATGGTGAAATTCTTCTAATATTCCATTCTTTATTATTCTGTTGAAATATCATGTATGTGCGTTTTACGCCGGACCCGGTTCCATTATTTATTATTCTGTTGGAATATCCTGTCTGTACGTTTTACGTCGGACCTGGTTCTATTATTTATTATTCTGTTGGAATATCCTGTCGGTGCGAATTTCGTCTGAACTGGTTCCGTTATTATTATTCCGTTGGAATAACCTGTCTATGCGAAATACCGCATGCATGGTGATTTCTTTTGTTATTCCATTCTTTATTATACTCAGTTGGTTAAAGTTTTGACTTCTATACTCCATGAAATTAGTGGAATATCTTTGATATTTGCGCTTCATCAAGTATCTTTTCATGGAAATATTCTTCTGAGCATTCTTGAATTTTATTCTACAAAGTAGTATCATGTTGACAATTTGGACGTTATCAGTTTCTAGATAAATTAATTTTTGAACTTGTTTTATTGAATTCTTATATCATTGTCATCATCCTCATGTTTATATTTTTTTGAAAGTCATTTGTGGCCTGTAGTGCATAGATGCACTTGGTATGATTATGAGCAGGGATTATTCAGTGTAATCATAACCGTAATGTTACAAATGCTGTGGAAAAAGTCCTCATTGACCCGTAGTGCATTGATGGATAGTTTTTGGTATGATTATGGCTATGGATTCTCTTTGGCCGTAGTGCAAAGATGAATTATTTTATGGCATAATCAGGACCGTTGATGAAAACATGATTATCTTTAGCCGTAGTGCATGGATAATTCGTGGTCGTGATACTAAAGAATACCCTTGGCCTGTAGTGCAGGGATGATTTGATGACGTGGATTATTTATTAAGCTGAGTCTCAGCGATAAAAGTGATGAAAAAACCTTTTAAATCATAAAAGATAGTAGATTTTATTTTCTATTTGACTCTTTTAATGGATTGCTTGTTCTGCTACAGTTAAACTTGATGTTTATTATATTTTATCAGTTTAACATTGTTGGAGACTAATGATAATTTATTTTGCATTATCTTAGTCATAATATTTCTTACTGGGCTAGTTGAGCTCACCCTTTCTTTCACTGTTCTCTTCAGGAAATGAGAATATAGCTGGGATGAGTCGGGGAACGGAGTGATGGTCCAGAGGATAGCATTAGTAGTCCTCAATATTCTGTGAAATAGTGTGATAATAATTGTAATGAGGACTCCTTTTGAGTTTGTATAATCTCTAGTAGACAATATTTGTATTCAAACTCACAGTTTATGTTTTGTCGTATTACACACGACAATTGTATTAGTAAGTTGTATTTGAATTCTGTACCATGTATCTGGCGGCCCAAGATGGGTGATGTATACCTAATTTTGGGGGCGTCACAATATGCGGGTACGCGTGTGATATTGTCAACGCAAATGCCCATTTTGTATGACTTACAAAGGATGAAGATAGAGTTAAAGACTCCAGGGACCCATGTGATGATGGCGAATATACGAATAGAACCGATTTTAATCGATAAAGTTAAAGCTGCTCAAGCTACAGACGTGAAGATGATGCGTATGAGGAAGAAAGTGCAAGAAGGTGCTATTCCGGAAGCAAGAATCGATGAAGAAGGAATACTTCGAGTCAACTGCAGACTTTGTGTTCCTAACGATTCTGACTTGAAGTATAAAATCATGATAGAGGTGCACAATACACCGTTTGCAATCCATCCTGGGAGTACCAAAATGTATCGTGACCTTTGACATACATTTTGGTGGAGTAATATGAAGAGAGAGATAACGAGGTTTATCTAAAGGTGTCTAACTTGTCAACGAGTCAAGGCGGAGCATCAAGTGCCAAAAGGTCCATTGCAACCACTTGAAATTCCAGAATGGAAGTGGGAACACATTACCATGGATTTTTTTACTGGTCTTCCTAAGGTTTCTCAAGGTATAGATGAGATGTGGGTCATTGTTGATAGATTGACCAAGTCTGCTCATTTTCTACCGATACGAGAAACTTATACACCTGAACGTCTTGCTCGTATGTACATAAACGAGATTATAAGATTACATGGTATGCCAGTTGTGACCCCAAAATAGGTATACATCACCCATCTTGAGTCGCCAAATATATGGTACAAAATTCAAATACAACTTAATAATACAACTGTCGTGTAAAATACGACAAAACATAAACTGAGAGTTTTAATATGAATATTGTCTTCTAGACAATATTTAACTCAAATGAAGTCCTCAATACATTTATTATCACACTATTTCATAGAATAGTGAGGACTACTAATGCTATCATCTGGACCTTCACTCCGTTCCCCGACTAGTCCCTGCTACGTTCTCATTTCCTGAAGAGAACAATGAAAGCCAAAGGGTGAACTCAACTATCCCAGTAAGAAATATTATGACTAAGATAATACAGAATAATTTATCGTTAGCCTTCAACAGTGTTAAACTGATAAAATATAACAAAAATCAAGTTTAACTGAAGCGGAACAAGTAATCCATTAGAAGAGTTATGTAGAGCATAAAATCTACTATCTTCTATGATTTAAAAGGTTTTTCATCACTTTTATCGCTGAGACTCATCTTAATAAATAATCCACATCATCGAATCACCCCTTCACTACGGCCAAGGATATTCTTTAGTATCACGACCATATATTATCCATGCACTACGGGCCAATGATATTCGTGTATTCATCAATGGTCATGATCATGCCAACAACTGTCCATCTATGCACTATATGCCACGGATGACTTTCAACATAATATAAACATGAGGATGATGACAATGATATAAGAATTCAATAAAATAAGTTCAAGGATAAATTTTTAAAGATTTATAATTTAATTTATCCAAAATTCAATATTGTCCAAATTATCAACATGATACTGCTTTGTGGAGTAAAATTTAAGAATGATAATGTATCAAAAATGATTTGGACCGAAAAGAAATCAATTTTTATTATGAATAGTACTCCGGGTGAATAGTACCAGATTAAATAGTACCCCGTGAATAGTACTTCGGGAATAGTACTCCATGAATAGTACTTTGTGAATAGTACTCGTGAATAGTACTTTGTGAATAATACCCGTGAATAGTACTTTTATGAATAGTACCGTATAAATGGATAGTACTCATGGACAGTACTCCGTCATGAAAAACTTAAAATTTAACAAGAATGTGCAGAAAATATCCTTGTAAAGCGATACTAGACGAAGCGCAAAATTTAAGGATATTCTACTAATTTCATGGAATATAGAAGCAATACTTTAACCGAATGATGGTATAATCAGGAATACGAGACGAAATATTATTGCTCATATATTACAGAGTATGAAAAAAAATATTATTCCTATGAATATTGAACAAAATAATATCCCTTACATCAGAAGAAGACTGGATACTGAAATAGTGAGCTAACAGACTTCTTTTCTACTTTCTCTCTAAAGCTTCTCTCTCTATAAATGCTCTTGTGAGTCTTAGTGAATTGGTGAGAATGAAAAAAGAATGACCTTCTATTTATAGGAAAATATAGTTTCAATAATTGCACGTTTTGGGGCTCGAAATATTACAGTATAATACCTTCATATTTTTCTTCATTTTTAATTTAGTCCTGCAAGTATTATCAAACTTGCACCACCTCCCCTAATAGTATATCTTGTGAATCAATAGTACAATCATGTGAATCAATAGTACAATCATGTGAAAAAATAATTACAGTATAGTACCTTCATCTATACCTCTATTTTTAATTTAGTCATGCAGGTATGATCAATCTTGCACCACCTTCCCTAATAATACATGCATATGAATCAATAGTACACACATGCGAACAAATAGTTATAAACATGTAAATTAATAGCAATTAATTACTCATTTATCCGATTAATTACCCGATTGGTCAATATAGCCTCTAGACATCCATTATTATCGAAATAGATGTCGATTTCCACTAACACTAATAATCCCAACATAATGAAAATATCAATTTCATCTTTAATCAACACGAACTTATTCATCATTAATATTATAACTCACAATATTTAACAACCAGATCATTCCCAGGAAAGAGGGGCTTTCCGATAAGGATTTCTCCCTACTGGTGCGCAATTAGGTGACCAAACCTCTACTTGACAGAACTTTCTAGACATTGTCAATATTGCAAATAATAATATGAATACCTTTGTCGTCTCAATTATTGATTTAATAATATAAAATATTATGCAGATGATACTATGATAATTATTGAATCAATCATATGAAAGATATTATGCAGCAATTACTGTAGCAATAATTGAGTATAACTGAGTGACTTCTCACGTAAGCATCAATAATCAATACTGTGTGCTACTATGCAACCACGCGTATTACTGTACTTTTACCACCGGGTAGTTCAACAGTTTAACGGTAAAACTTTCGCCGTTATTTTTATAAAAAGATAATTCTGTCGTTTTCTAACTACGACAATACTGTCGTTGTGGGGTCCACCAATGATTGTGCCGCCATATGAATATTCCCTGTTAAAACGAATATTCCCTGACCAATCGAATATTATATAACCACTTGCTTACCTTGCAAAATTTATAAATAATACCCACAACTATAACATTATATCAAATCTACACCATAATATTCAAAAATATATTTCGAGAAAAAATTAATCTTTATACATAAAAGTTGAGGTCTTACATTAGGAATTCCTTAACGAGCCACGTTTAGTGTATTTATTCTCCAATAAGCACTTACATACTTGCTTTAGTGTTTCCACACAAATGATTATGATATCAATCATCCTCATTCAATGAGCAAACACCGTATGTACCAATCTATCCGGATTCACTAATCCCCTTTTTAATATTTTAACAATTGGAAACTATTTTAGTTTTAAGCTATCTAAAAAATTAGAACTCATTAGCATGATCATCAACATAATTATAAAAGTATTGCTTAAAACTATTGGTTTATCACATTTAATTATAACAATATCATGTAGATAAATTAAAAATATTTAATAAATAATTATTTTATTAATAAATGAATAAGATTATTATAAAGTATATGTTTCTTCATATCAAATATGACTGACTTGTGTGCATACTACTTTCAGAAGAATCAAATTTTAGTACTCAATTTGTCCAAATAACATTATCAATTTAACATATTTTATGCACAAATCTGATTTGGGGTTGTTGCTGGGTTTGGAAACTTAATTCCTATTTTCAAGGGTCCTTTACAATAATATACAGCAATTAGAAAGTATTTACAAAAATAAAACATACACAACATAATTACAAAAATAAAACATACACAATATTACGTTGCTAAAATTAGGGATCATTATCTCCCTACAATTAAGGATCATTATCATTATCTCCCTACACATCAGTTATCAACTTTCATAATTCCAACTAACCGCACCTAAATTCAAGCAACTGAACAAAACATTCAACTTTGATATCAGAAAAACAGATCAACGACGTATCTACCGGAGAAGACGAAATATCTTGTCGCGACGAAACTCTGAGATCGGAGAAGAACATAAAAGATCGACAGCAACTTCAAGATCTGTAACTAGAAACTTACTGCACTGATTGTTGATCATACTGCACTAATTGTTGATTCGTTACAAATCACCATGACTGAGGTATTTGAGTTTCCAATTTATATGCATAGTGTTACCTCGTGTTTACTACGTATTCATCTATTCGTTACCTTTCTCAAATTTTTTCGCTCATTAAATGGTCACAAAGTCAGAATAATGAATGTTTTAAAAGCAAACTGCATTTGAAAATATGTTTTATATTCTGGTTACTAAGTACATATAAATTGGTTACTGTTTATTATTGATTTGGTTACTGTATAATGTTTATTTGCTTGCTTTATAATTTTAAAATTTATTCTACTGATGTTTTTTATATTAATGATTACTTATTAAATACATTGGTTACCTTCTTGCATTGTTGGTTACTGTCTAATCTGGATTTGGTTAGTATATAATGTTAACTTGGTTACAGTGTAAAATTGCAATTGTTACTGTATAATATTACCCCAGTTCATGTTCTGGTTACTAATATTATGTAGTTTGGTTACCGTCTAACATTAAGTTGGTTACTTTACATACCATAAGCTAACAGTAACCAAAAATATACTAAAAGGTTGCTTCATTTGATATACCGGTCGGTGGAATATCGCTTATAATCTGAAATTTGATTGACAATGTTGTTGTGTATTATACAATTGAATGATTGACAATGCTAAATGCATTTGAAAATATGTTTTATATTCTGGTTACTAAATACATATAAATTGGTTACTGTTTTTATTGATTTGGTTGATGCATAATGTTTATTTGCTTGTTTTATAATTTTAAAGTTTATTCAACTTGTGTTTTTTATATTAATGATTACTTATTAAATACATTGGTTACCTAGCTTCCTGCAATTGTTGGTTACTGTCTAATCTGGATTGGTTTGTATATAATGCTGACTTGGTTACTTTATAAAATTACAATGGTTACTGCATAATATTACCCCATTTCATGTTATGGTTACTAACATTATGTAGTTTGGTTACTGCCTAACATTGAGTTGGTTACTTTACAGACCATAAGCTAACAGTAACCAAAAATATACTAAAAGGTTGGTTACTGTCTAATATGTATTTATATATTGTAAGGTGTTTATTTGGTTACTGTATAACGTTGTTGTATTTTATAATTGTTTCTTTTAATCTGATTATATATATTGGTTGTTGTATACTGTTTAATTGGTTATTGTATAATGCTTATTTGGTTGTTGAATAATATTAATGTACGCGTGTACTGATGTTTTTTGCAGTTATGGAAAGATTTGATCTAGTGGCAATTTGGTAATTTTATTCAAGTTTGGAGTGTCGGATTTTGGCGTTTTTAGATCCTAATTTCATTGAAAACGGGTTAACGATCAAAAGTCACCAGCTTTGCTGGTGAACTGCATGGTTTTTTGGTCGAATTCCATCATTTAGGCCATCAAAATTGCATGTAAAAATTTAGTTTATTTTCTGGTTACTAAAATTATGTAATTTGGTTACTGTCTAATATTGATTTGGTTACTTTACAATGTTTATTCAGTTGTTAGACAATGGCTATTGACAGTAACCAATACAATAAATTTAATTGTTTACAGGAATATATAATTGTTTACTGCTAGTAACTATTAACCACATGGTTGGTAACATTTTTGATGGTGTACAGTAACCAAAATTGATGTTGATTAATATTTTAATTTTTTATTCCATCGTGAGTTATCAATATAAAGTAAACATATACATTGAACAATTTGTAACTGTTCTAAAATATTTTTATATAAATTTGGTTATCCATCTAAAATAAAATGGTTACCTCTATATTTATATTTAGTTACCAACTAGCATAGACCATTTCTAAATAACTTTTATAACTATCTAATTTAAAAGTATCCATCAGCTAGATAAATGGGAACCCTCACATGTACATTAAGCACTTGATAATTGTTCTGATATAAGTTTTTAATTATTTGGTTACTAACAAAAACTAAAATGGTTACCCTTATAATAACTAAAATCCCTCACTGATTGTACAATAATAGTAGTCAAACACAATTAAATAACAGTAAAACAAATATAATAAATAAGTAACCAAATAGTTACATAACAGTAACCATAATATGTTTTAATGGTAACTAAAACATAAAACAACCTATGTATCCAGCATCCTGTAATGAATGTAATATTGTTTGTTTAGGAAACCCAATTATACTATGACATGTACATTTCACAATTGATATATGTCCTGAAACAAGATTGTAACTCTCTGGTTACTATCAAAACAATAGTTGGTTACCTTTATATACATATTTGGTTACCAATTGTACATCTCAAACAATGTATCCAACACAACTTAAAAGATACAATAAATAATAACTAAAATACCTCATTGATTGTACAACAATAGTAGTCAAAAATCATTAAATAACAGTAAAACAAATATAATAAATAAGTAACCAAATAGTTACATAACAGTAACCATAATATGTTTTAATGGTAACCAAAACATAAAACAACCTGTGTATCCAGCATCTTGTAATGAATGTGATATTGTTTGTTTAGGCAACCCAATTATACTAAGACATGTACATTTCACAATTGATATATGTCCTGAAACAAGCTTGTAATTCTCTGGTTACTATCAAAACAATAGTTGGTTACCTTTATATACATATTTGGTTACCAACTGTACATCTCAAACAATGTAGCAAACAAAACTTAAAAGAAACAATAAATAATAACTAAAATACCTCATTGATTGTACAATAATAGTAGTCAAAAATAATTAAATAACAGTAAAATAAATATAATAAATAAGTAACCAAATAGTTACATAACAGTAATCATAATATGTTTTAATGGTAACCAAAACATAAAACAACATGTGTATCCAGTATCATGTAATGAAGGTGATATTGTTTGTTTAGACAACCCAATTATACTATGACATGTACACTTCACATTTGATATATGTCCTGAAACAAGCTTGTAACTCTGTGGTTACTATCAAAAATAATAGTTGGTTACCTTTATATACATATTTGGTTACTAACTGTACATCTCAAACAATGTAGCAAACACAACTTAAAAGAAACAATAAATAATAACTAAAATACCTCATTGATTGTACAATAATAGTAGTCAAAAACCATTAAATAACAGTAATCATAATGTAACATAATAAACAGTAACCACATAATTATATGATAGTAACCAGAACAAGTTTTAATGGTAACCAAAAAAGAAATATCATGTAATAAAACTCAGTTCAGGCAATCCATATATACTAAACAATTATATATTAACCAAAATAAAAAATAAAAGTAACCAAAATCCCACATCGAGGGTACAATAATAGTAGTCAAACCATAAGATAACAGTAACCAAAATATAATAAAGAAGTAACCAAATAGTTATATAAAAGTAACCAGAACAAGTTTTAATAATGATAACCAAAACAGAAACAACCTGTATATCCAACCCAGTTTACATAAACTCCAATAAACATTACAGACTCACAAACATTACAGACTCACAAATCATAACAAATTGTTATGAATATCCAACAAAATCAAAGTACGAAATAGGGAAAATAAAATTTAGCGCAACTCCCAAAATTATGTTTGTACAAATTCAGATGGGGAAGAGTTGCCCAGATGTGCTGCCATCTCTTTGACAATATGCAAGTTTAAGCTGTCAATTTGGTATCGAACGAATGTCGCCAGAGAAGTAAAGACTCATAGTATGATAACATCACTTCAACCATGTACATATCGCATGGTAGGTTCCAAAAGGAGGCGGTTCCATCGTCTGAAGAAGTAGATTCAGTCCGTTGATGAAGAGTGGCTTCAAAAGGAGTGAGAGAAATAGTAAGGGCGGAGAGAATAAGAAGAAGAAGAATAAGAAGAAGAAGAAGAAGATTTTAGAGAGAGAAATACCAGAACAAAGGATATGGGAGTTGGGAGAAAAAGAAGGAAGAAGAAGAAGATTTCACGCGTTTAAAAAAACCCACCAGATTTGCCATATTAGCCCATTAATACTAATTCCTTAAATTAAGGAATCCTAATTGCACTATTATTGTAAATAAATATGGAAAATTGTAATATTTTTGTAATTATTTTATAGGTGTATGATTTTTGTAATTACTTTCATAAATGTATTATAATATGTAATTGTTCCTATTTTCAATTTATCATATATTATATGTTGAGTTTGTTTTATAAGTTTCAATCCATCTGGTAAGGTAGATTTTGAAGGTGACATAGCTAAGTGGTGTTTACAGTGGTTATGGACTGGGTTGTTGAATAGGAAGAGAGAATGAAATGTTAAAAATGGTAAAACACTATTATTTAGACATTTTGAAAAAATAATTATCAAACAATATTTTTTCATTCAGATACAATTTTAGACAGATTCTCTATATTATTCAGATGTTTAAACTGTTCAGATCTTAATATTTAATTTTATGAAACACAACCTAAATGGGAAAAGCCTAATGGGTTCAAGTTATTAAATAGGTTTGGGATGGGCAGGAATGGGCTTCAAAACTGATAACTAGTTTGGATTTAGTAGATGTAGCGTGGGTTAAATATGAAATGTTTGGGCTTGCCTAAGCCCACTTATGACCAATCTTGACTATCCACGAACTAATGCGCTTATTTTGTTGTTTAAGAAATTCTCTCTTTTTTACATGTCCGAATAGATAATACAATAATATTATATGTAAATTAATATAAATATATGAGTATGTAAGTTTCCGAAAACTAAAATGAATGAGATAACAGAAGTAAAAGGAAGGGAAAGAAAATTGGTCCAAAATAGAATCAGATTCCTGTTAACAAAATGGGCTGATTTTGCCAAATTCTGAGTTGACTCAGCATCTGTATTCCAGATAATCACCACAGTACAGGAATGTCGAACATGCTATGCATCAAGCATGAAGCAACCATTAACTGTACTTATTTGTGTGTGTATATATATATATATATATATATATATATATATATATATATATATATATGGAGAGGGTGGAGTGATTTATAGTCAAATTGGATGGAAATCTCTATTATATATTCAGATCATTTGATCTAAAAGCAATGACGGATCCATGAATTTTTTCTAGCAGGGACGAATTTTAACTATTTTTTTTGGGTTAAAATTAAATAAAATTTTTTTGAACTAATCATAATAATTTTTACAAATTACATTGCTATCCTCCTAAACCCCATAACTTGAACATCAAAAACTATGCAGGGTCTATATTAGTTAGATGCACTCTTATTTATCATTTGCTTCTAAGATCATCACAAATATGTAAAATTTAAATATAACTTTCACTCTTGAAGTCTGCTGAATTTCCTATACTCTTGACTAAAATACAACATAGATTAAATACTTTACTTCAGCTCAATTGTGCTCAGTTCTTCTTTTCAAAACAATAACTAGATTTGACAAAATTATAATCACATTTTATGTAATTAATTAATAATAGAACATTGAAAAAATTAATGCCACATAATTACCTAAATCATCATCATTATCATCATCATCATATCATCTTGTTTCTACTATTAAAACAAATTATTGTGCAGACGAACAACTATTTTGTGGATGGTATAATTCTTCCACATAATTATTGTGCAGACGGAAGTAATTCCAACTTTTGAATCAATGAATGTAGGGTACTAGAATCAACCATGAATAATAAAAGCTCTCATACAATTTTGATTATGGATCATTATCCACACACACACACACACACACACACACACACACACACACACATATATATATATATATATATAATAACCATGTATGTATGTATGTATGTATGTATGTATGTATGTATGCATGAAAAATATAGTTATATATATATCCCACTAAATTCACTGCCACGAAGAGGGAATGGAATATATTCATCTTAAGAATAAATTCTCTAAAGCACATAACAATGCTTGAAATTCAAGCAAACATACCCCTAAATCTAAGCCAACAAACTTTTTTTTCCTGGTTGATCATGCATGATTTTAGAACCATAAAATATTATGTAAAAGTTAAACCTTACCTTTTTATTTATTTATTAATTCATATGCCTTTCTTTTCTCCCTTGCGTTCATGATTTTAAATCAGGACACCTATATATTCTATTACTACTGTACGTACGTCGTAGAGGATTTGTCTTAAATAATAAGAAATGTATATATACGGTCCGGATCAAGTGCATACCCCTTATCTTACTCACCCATGCTTACCCCCCTTAGGCGACGGTTTCTGTCATACACCCGTCGTCTATACTTTTAGCGACGGACAAACATATAGTGTCGCTAAAAGTATAGACGACGGGTGTATAACCGAAACCGTCGCCTAAAGGGAGGTAAGCACGAATGAGTAAGATAATAAGTATGCATATATATATATATATATCCTCCTTTAGTATCCATCAAGTATATAGAAGGTCCTACTATTAATTAATTTTATAAAATGATATTAAGATATTATATTAAGTACTTTATCTACCATAAAAATGAAAACTTATTGGGTTCGTAGGGTCGTCCAAACCCATTAGATTATTTTATTTAAATTAGGAGTATTTTAATTTAGCATGTAAAAAAGATTATTTGTACTCACAGTTGATATTTATAGTGAAATTATTTAGTACGTGACACGTGATTTTTACTTCTTAATTTTAGATAGATTTTTCACGTGTTTTGTGTTTGATTAGTTTTTCCGTACTATTAGTTTATGTGGTTGTTATTTATTTAGTAGAATTACATTACTTGTTTTGCGTAATTTATTAAAAATAATTCTAGACAAAGATGTTTTCCCAACTGTTCGGGAGCGTTTTACCGACCTCCATCTGGGCCGAAGGCTTTCTGGCAGAAGGGCTTGATAGACCGATGGGATGAAGCCCATGAAGGCGTTATAGGTGTTCGGGTCGGCATATGAGTCCTTCGGTGTCGGGGCCGAACCCATTCTGGTGATGATAAGGGGTCGGGCCTTCGAGTCCTTTGGGCCTAAGCCCAGATCAGATAATAGGACCGTTTGGGCCTGCACAGTGGGCTCTCCTGCGTGCAGAGTCCAGGGGCCTATTCATACACGGTAACTCCAAAGGTAGTGGTGGGATTGGATTCTACTTGCACCTTTTAAGGAGATTGTGTTGGACCCAAGTTATGGTAACTACCAAACATTAGGAGTCCTAATCCGACCGGGAGAAGGATTCTAAGGTGGTGAGCTCTATAAATACGAGGCCTAGGTTAACATTATGAGGTAATACCTACTTTTGAGCACTAAATACTTTGCCTCCATTGTTGACCCTTGTAACGGCCTGTACTCATTCTCACACCGGAGCTATCCCCCGGCGGCACAAGCCGTCAAGCTTCTGTGTGATCTGTTACTGTGCAGGTTCTAGCGCGTGGATTCTGTGATTGGACGCGCCGGCGAAACTTGGCGTTAACATTGGCGCTAGAAGGAGGGCTTTTAGTGCTTAAACAATCACAATCAGATTCTTTTCCGGCGAGAAACGATGGCGAGTGTGGAATATGCAGTTTCCGACCGGGAAAAGGCCAAGTCACACCAGACCACTCAGGTGAGAGGGTCGGTGAAGGACAGACTGGGTTCCAAAATCCAAGACGATCAGAGGGAGTCGGCAGGCTCCCCCCGGAGGCGGCTCTTTCATGAAAGCCAACGTACCCCCAACCAAGCTAGTCGGATGGACGGAGCTAATCCATTGGCATTGGAGGTGCACGAAAAGAATCAACCACAAGGAAGTCGAGATCAGAGAGAATTCATCCTGCAGAAAAAGATGCAGCAAAACAAAGATGCCATGACGGCCCTACGTCTCCAACAGGAGGAACTCGCACTACAGATGGCTAACATGGCCGGGGAACAGGAGGCATCTTCCAGGAGGCGCAGTCACCACAGCCGGTCTCGATCTCCCCGAAGACGAGAGGCCGGTAGGGAGAGAAGTAGATACCAGAGCCATTCGAGGGACGGTCGGAGCCGGAGAAGGAGCCGTTCAGCAGGACGCCGATCAGAACACCAAGGCCATTCGGGAAAGAAGGGGGACGAGACACCCGAACGTGAGAGGGACAGACCCCGATCGTCCCCTCATGAAGGAGAGTCCGACCCCCTCGCCCGAAGAGTGGCTGAGCTGGAAAAACTACTGTTGGCAAAAAGTTCGACGGGGGAACCTTCGACATGTATAGGGTCCCCCTTTTCTAAGGAGATTAATCGGGAGATCGCCGACCCCAAAAGGAAGATGCCCCCAATGGAGACTTACGACGGGCTGGGAGACCCTTATGACCACTCCGATGGGTATGATAGGTTAATGACATACTACGGCCATTCTGACGCGGCCAAGTGTCACATGTTCGCGACCACCCTGAAGAAGAGTGCCCGAGAATGGATGGGAACCTTGACATCAGGGTCAATAAGCTCGTGGAGGGACCTTCGAGAAAAGTTTCACGCTCGGTTCGGGAGTAACAAGAGACGGGGGAAGATCACAACATCCCTCATGCAGGTCAGGCAGAGACCCGATGAGAGTCTGGGGCAGTATGTTAAAAGGTTCCGAGAGGCTGTGGGGTCGGTGGCAGAATTGAACTCCCCGCAAGCCTTGGGATTTTTCACAACCGGGCTAGACATCGGGAAATCCAAAAAGTTGATGAAGGACCTGGTGATCAACCCTCCGACGGACTTAACAGAGGCATTCCACAGGGCCGAGGGTCATATAGCAGTTGAGGAAGCGATGGGGAACTTCAAACCACAGTCCCAATCATACGACAAATCCAAAGATCGGGACAAACAGAATTATCAGAAGCCCGACGCCCAAGGCAGGTCGGACAACTATAGTAAGAAAAATTATAGTGGAGGAGGGTCGGGTAACGGAAGGCCGCCCTTCCCAAACAAAAATGTCAACAAAGTGTACGCCGCACTCACCACAGATCGGGCCAAGATACTGGAGGAGATACGGAACAAACCCTTTTTCGAACCATGCCAAACGGTCACCAGACCGGGAAAAAGAGGTCGGGATAAGTACTGTGCGTATCACCAGAGTCGAGGGCACACAACGGACGAATGCGTCAACCTGAAAGATCTGATAAAAAAGAACGTGCAGAATGGACAACTGGTGCGATATGTAGTCGGCAGAGAGGGATCGGAGGCTCCCCAAGAGAACGTCAGAGAACCCCCCCGGGAAGCACAGCCGCAACCGAATGCCCAGCCCCGAGGAGTTATCGATGTGATATCGGGCGGGTCGGCAGGGCGTGTAACCGGTCGAAAAAGGAATGGGCATCTCGAGGCAGTACTATCATTAGCCGGCTCCTCGCCCCGGAAGGACAGGCCGTACTCAGGCACGACTATCTCCTTTTCAGACGAGGATTACCCGACCGATCACATAGAACCGCATGACGGGGCTCTGGTCATAACAGCTCAGGTCGGGCCGGTTGACATGAAGCGAATGATGATTGATAACGGATCCTCAGTCGACATACTCTATACACATGCCTACCAGAGGATGGATTTGGGAGGAAAGAAGATGGAATTGGGGGGTGAAGGCCCCCTATACGGCTTCAGTGGAGACCCGGTTCACGTGTCGGGCACGATAGACCTGCCAGTCCGATTTGGCACGGCCCCACA
Organism: Panax japonicus; assembly: GCA_020205505.1. NCBI lineage: Eukaryota > Viridiplantae > Streptophyta > Magnoliopsida > Apiales > Araliaceae > Panax > Panax japonicus. The sequence goes on along the minus strand of CM035109.1, from coordinate 6,126,189 downwards.
GCAGACAGAAATCATGGTAAAATTCTTCGTGGTACAAGTGGATTCGGCTTACAACGCCATCCTGGGGAGGCCTACTCTAGCAGCGTTACAGGCAGTAACGTCTATACCCCACTTCAAACTAAAGTTTCCGACGCCGAACGGGATAGGAGAGGCAAAAGGAGATCTTGATATTGCCCGAAGGTGTTATCGGAACACTTTAATATCTTCAGGAATCGGGGTCAGTAAACATAAGCAGGCGATGGCCATTGAGTTGGAGCCATTCACGGAGGGAAGTACAGAACCCATGGCTCTACCAGCCGAAGAGACAGAGGATGTAGAATTAATACCAGGGAATCCAGACAAACTGATCAAGATTGGGGTCGGGTTAACCGACCAGCTGCGAACAGGTCTGGTGGAATTACTCAGGGTATACGCCGACATCTTTGCTTGGGAACCCAGTGACATGCCCGGGGTAAGCAGATCAGTCGCACTGCATAGGCTTCATACCGATCCTAAAAAGAAGCCGGTGATACAGAAAAGAAGGATCTTTGCCCCGGAAAGACAAAGCATCATAGACGAGGAGGTTGCCAAATTGTTAGAGGCCGGGTTCACCTTCGAGATCGACTATCCCGAATGGCTGGCGAATGTGGTATTGGTTCAGAAGCAAAATGGGAAATGGAGGATGTGTATCGACTACACTGACCTGAACAAGGCATGCCCTAAAGACTTCTATCCCCTACCCAACATAGACCAGCTGATTGATGCCACTTCTGGGTATGAGATGCTAAGTTTCATGGACGCTTTCTCGGGATATCACCAAATCTCGATGCATAAGGAAGATATCCCGAAGAGTAGCTTCATCACTCATCGGGCAATATATGCGTATCGGAAAATGACCTTCGGACTACTGAACGCAGGGGCAACCTACCAACGTATGATGAACTTTGTATTCAGAAAACAGCTGGGAAGGAGTATGGAAGTGTACGTAGATGACATGATCGTCAAGAGCATGGCAGCCCGAGATCATCTGGAAGATTTGGCAGATTGCTTCGAGACGGTAAGGCAGCACAATCTAAGGCTGAACCCGACCAAATGCACCTTCGGATTGGGTTCAGGAAAATTCCTGGGATATCTGGTCAGTAAAAGGGGAATCGAGGCCAATCCCGAAAAAATTTCGGCTATCTTAGACATGAAGTCTCCAAAGACGTACAAAGATGTCCAGAGGCTGACGGGCCGAATCGCAGCCCTTCGGAGATTCATGTCAAAATCAGCAGAAAGGTGTCTGCCATTTTTCGATACTCTCAAGGGCCCGAAAAATGACAAAAGCTTCCAGTGGACTTCAGAATGCGAAGACGCGTTCCAAGAGATCAAAAGGTATCTGGGTTCGGCACCACTGCTGATGAAACCGGTTGCCTCTGAACCCTTATACTTATACTTAGCTGCCAGCCCGATGGCAGTAGGAGCAGCACTGGTGAGGGACAAGGGAGGCAAACAGTTTCCGGTGTACTACGTCAGTCACGTTCTCAGAGACGCAGAGATGAGATATCCGAACCTGGAAAAGTTCGCCTACGCCCTCATAATTGCTAGCAGGAAACTCAGGCACTATTTCCAGGGTCGAGTGGTGGTAGTCTACACTAATCAGCCTTTGAAAAAAATTCAACATAAACCCGACGTGTCGGGTCGACTGGCCTCATGGGCGATGGAATTAACACAATTTGCTATAGAGTATCATCCCCGAACGGCAATCAAAGGGCAGGCGTTGGCAGATTTTGTAGTAGAGTGCTCTTTTACAGAGCCGGAAACAAACATAGTGGCCGAAGCACAACCGGGGCAGACCTCGTGGACACTATACGTAGATGGGTCATCAACTTCAGACGTCAGTGGAGCAGGGGTCATCTTGACAAGTCCAGAAGGGTTCAAAGTCCAACAAGCCATTCGATTCGGATTCAAGGCCACGAACAACGAAGCAGAGTACGAGGCCATCTTAGCAGGGATCCGATTGGCCCGAAATCTCGAGGTGCAAAGGTTAATCATTTACAGTGACTCACAGCTGGTGGTCAAGCAGTTATCGGGCGAATATGAAGCTCGGGGGGTGAGGATGACCAAATATCTGGCCGAATTAAGAAATAAGCTCACATACTTCACATCGCACAGCTGCTTAGGGGTGGATCGATCAGAAAACACCATAGCAGATGCCCTGGCACGATTGGCAACTACTGAAGCAAGCTCCTTCGACGGATCGGTATACTTAGAGGTTCTGGAAAAACCCAGTGTCCCGAAGACAGAAATCCTAACTTTGGATCGACTCGATTGCTGGCTCACTCCTTATATTTCATATTTGGCCGACGGGACCCTACCCTCGGACCGAATTCTAGCCAGGCAAATCAAGCATCGAAGCTCGAACTTCGTCCTCATTGATGGAGATCTCTACCGAAGAGCCTTTAGCTCCCCACTGCTCAAATGCCTGACTCCTTCAGAAGCAGACTACACACTTCGAGAGGTTCACGAAGGGATCTGTGGGGATCACATGGGAGCAAAGTCACTGGCACATAAAATTTTGAGGCAGGGGTATTACTGGCCGACTATCTACACAGAAGCTAAGGAATTCGTCAGAAGGTGCCCCAAATGTCAGCTGAACAGCAACATTCCACATCAACCTCCAGAAGAGTTATACTCGGTTCTATCCCCAATTCCCTTTGCTGTGTGGGGGATCGACATCCTAGGTCCTCTACCAAAAGCTAAGGGACAGGTCAGTTTTGTGATCGTGGCCATCGATTATATGACCAAGTGGGTCGAGGCCAAACCATTGCAAAGGATAACCGAGCAGGAGTGTCTAAAGTTTGCCAAGGAAGGAATAGTCTACCGGTTCGGCATCCCGATGGCAATAGTCTCAGACAATGGCAGACAGTTCGTCGGATCGAAATTCGAGGGCTTTCTGAAAGATCTAGGGATCCAACACCGAAAGACTTCGGTTGCCCATCCTCAATCAAACGGTCAAGTGGAAGTAACAAATCGAACCCTACTCAACGGGATAAAACGAAGGCTGGATGCATTAAAGGGTCGGTGGCCCGAAGAGCTATTATCTGTTTTATGGTCATACCGAACTACCCCCCGAACTACAACGGGGGACTCTCCATTCAGGCTGGCATATGGGACCGATGCTCTAATTCCTGTTGAGATCGGATCACCCACCCTTCGAGTCAGCCAATATAAAGAACTGTACAATGACGATGGCTTGAGGACAAATCTGGATTTACTGGATGAAGTTCGGGATTCGGCTGTGATGAGGCTGGCAATCTATCAGCAGCGGACAGCCAGACACTATAATCAGAAGGTGAAGTCTAGGAGGTTTGCAGTAGGAGATCTAGTCCTCCGGGAGTCGGAGGCTTCAACCCCCCAGAACACTGGCAAGTTAATGCCTAACTGGGAGGGTCCTTATGAGGTGATAGGAGTGCCGAAGCCCGGAACATACCGGCTTCGAGCAATGAATGGTTCGGAGGTAACGAATACATGGCATGCTGGAAGACTTAGAAAATTTTACCAGTAATAGTTGTGTTATTCTTACTCTTGTCTATGCAACCAACTCAATTTAAATGATATAAATGAAAGTTCTTATTCTTGGCAATGTTTAACTTCATCTATATTCATATGTTTCATTACTACTCGAACAGACATGCTTTGGGCAATATCTGATCAAGAGGTTCGGGAAGACACCACTGATCAATATAAGTCCCGAACATAACTGACCGAAAGTTCAATACATTCTCAAAAAACAGACCTCGGATACTATCCGATCAAGAGGTTCAAAAAGATGCCACTGATCGAGACAAGTCCCGAGTATAACTGTCGGACCCTTCAATATCAGATAAACTCTAAGGGCAATCCGATTAGAAGGTTCGGATGAACATAACTGATCGAGATTAGTTCTAAGTAAAACTGATAACAAACATTCATGGGCCAAAAGAGTATATTTCATTTATACTTATACAATTTTTACAACCCGATCGCTTACGAGTCGGGCAACAGTACAAAAAAAAAAAAATCTAAGTATCTATTTTGAAGGAGGGTCGTCTTCGTCTTCGGCTTCAGACTCGCCATCAGACGAGTCAAGAATGGAGGCGTCGAGCCCGGCAGCAATCAACTTCGCCTTAGCCTCTTCCCGATAAGCTTCATATCCTTCTCCGAATTGGGCAAGGACCTTATCGTTCAGGGCTTCAGACTCTTCATATTCGGCTATCGCCTGCCGTCGGGCCTCGACGATCTCCTCAGGAAATGCATCGACAGTAGCAGTCAAGGTGTTGTTTTCCTTAATCAAAAACATCATCTTGCTGTTCATCTCAGAATATTTGTCGGTTATCTGGTCGATAGCATTCTCCCGATCCTTGATCTTCTGAAGCATCTGATCCTTTTCGGCCAGAAGCGAGCCCTTCTCCTGCTCCAACTCCTTGACCCTCTCCTCGGCTAAGACCGCCCGTATTTGCGTCTCAACGAGGGCCTCCTGCTCTTTCTTCAGCTCATCCTGCAGCCCCGACACGTCAGCCTCAAGCAGCTCAATATCCGTCCCCAGATGAATCTCTTGCTTTGTTGATCTGCCAAGGGAGGGAATGGCTCGGGCTAAGATCACGTTGGCCTACAACAAGCATGTGCATAAATACAAGATATAAGCGTTATAATTACTAATAGTGATTATAACACCAAAGAAAAGAAATACCTGAGTCTGAGCTCGAAAGAAGGCCACTAAGAACTGCTCCGAGGAGTACCCCTTAAACCGCTCGTCGTCACCGGGAAGCTTGAAGTGCTCGAAGAGGGAGAAAGGGAATACTCCAGGAGGTCACCGGCGGTGACGTTGGTAGGCTCAGAAATGGGGATGATGCTGGAATCGGCCATTTTTGTGCGAAATAAGGGAAACAAGAGGTTTAGAGGAAGAAATGAGCAAAAAATATCACTCAAACGAACAAAGAGATGAGGAAAATGGTGAATACGACAGAATATTACCTCGCCGGAAATCGCCTTGCTGGAAAGTTTCAAATGAGAGGATTTGAGGAGGAGGAGTCAGTAAAGGTGATAATGATGGGGGTGAGGGGTTTTTATAGGTTGTACGGCACGGAGCCCTAGGGCGGCTAATAAATGTTGAGGTGGGTCCAGGCGTTAAAAGGCGTGCAACGTTTAAAATATCTATAACAGACCGTTGGACTTCCCAAGATGACTCATCATTAGTTGTCGTGACCTTTCAAGTCTCTAGTCATAAATATGTTATAACCAGAGACTGGGGGGCAATGTTCGGGAGCGTTTTACCGACCTCCATCTGGGCCGAAGGCTTTCTGGCAGAAGGGCTTGATAGACCGATGGGATGAAGCCCATGAAGGCGTTATAGGTGTTCGGGTCGGCATATGAGTCCTTCGGTGTCGGGGCCGAACCCATTCTGGTGATGATAAGGGGTCGGGCCTTCGAGTCCTTTGGGCCGAAGCCCAGATCAGATAATAGGACCGTTTGGGCCTGCACAGTGGGCTCTCCTGCGTGCAGAGTCCAGGGGCCTATTCATACACGGTAACTCCAAAGGTAGTGGTGGGATTGGATTCTACTTGCACCTTTTAAGGAGATTGTGTTGGACCCAAGTTATGGTAACTACCAAACATTAGGAGTCCTAATCCGACCGGGAGAAGGATTCTAAGGTGGTGAGCTCTATAAATACGAGGCCTAGGTTAACATTATGAGGTAATACCTACTTTTGAGCACTAAATACTTTGCCTCCATTGTTGACCCTTGTAACGGCCTATACTCATTCTCACACCGGAGCTATCCCCCGGCGGCACAAGCCGTCAAGCTTCTGTGTGATCTGTTACTGTGCAGGTTCTAGCGCGTGGATTCTGTGATTGGACGCGCCGGCGAAACTTGGCGTTAACACCAACAAAAATACTTTATTAAAAAGGCAGGGAAGGAGTTATTCAGGTTCAATAATTTGGGACACACGAATATATTTGTACGAGCCAGTTCGATGGTGTACTTGGCAGACATGGTTCGATAACTGATGTAGAGAGTACAACTAGAGACATCTATATTTAGTGTTTGAAGATTAAAAGGAAAATAATATATGTTTAAGTTAATACGTAGATACTTAATAATGATAATCTTTTAAATAAATGTATAATATATGTGGAGTTCTCTTATAATTTTATTAAATCTCATATATTAATATATTTTGCGATTGTAATTCGACTTAAATTTGTTACGATACATAACAAGATTCAATTAAAAACAGTTTGTAAAATGTTATGGACATAAGCATTTTTTATTATTGTTAAATAAAAATGCACTTAATAATGGTAACTCTTTTAAATAAATGTATAATATATGTGGAGTTCTCTTATAATTTTATTAAATCTGGTATATTAATATATTTTGCAATTATAATTCGACTTGAATTTGTCACAATACATAGTAGGATTCCATTAAAAATAGTTTGTAAAATGTTATGGACATAAGCATTTTTTTATTATTGTTAAATAAAAATGATGCATGTATATATTCCCTCTGAATGAAATAATCACTGACCCAATAATATCTATTTGGGTCATCATAATCCACCACAGACTCACCCAAAAGGTCATTACTGAAGATACTATCGGTAGTAACTTAATTCTTAATATATACAGACTAATCTTCTCATATTTTTCGATGTGGGACTAGAATGTCACACTTAAGTTGCGCATAATAATATAAAATTTTTGGTGTTAAATGTGTCATATATAGAGAGATTCCTTTTATATGTTATGTTAAATACATTGTGCCTAATTAATACTCTCTCTGTCTTGAAATAAACGTCCTAATTGGTTTCGACACGCTGATTAATAATTAATATATATAATTTGTCTACCTAAATTGCTCTTTTGAATTATTTATTAATTGAAGTATTTCTCTACTTTTCTATGAAGTATTACTTCTTCCCATGTGAATTACTCCATCCGTCCTATAATATATGACGTTTTAGATTTGTACACAAGAATTAAGGAAATTATTGTATAATATTAAATATAAGACCCCGAATTTTATGAAATGAAAGTATTCAATTTTTTTTATAATTATTATTCTATTTAGTATATGGTTAAATTGATAAAAGGTTAAAATTAGGGTAATATGTGAAAATTTTGCAAAGTAAGCAAGTTGTCATAAAATATTCGTTTGGTCGAGAAATATTCTTTTTGTCGGAGAATATCCGTACGACGACACAATTATTGGTGGACCCCACAACGGAAGTATTAATGTCGTAGTTAGAAAACGACAAAAATATCTTTTTAAAAAAATAACGGCGAAAGTTTTAACGTTAAGCTGTTGAAATACTCGGTGGTAAAAGTACAGTAATACACGTGGTTGCATAGTAGCACACGATATTGATTATTGATGCTTACATGAGAAGTTACTCAGTTATACTCAATTATTGCTACAGTAATTGCTGCATAATATTTAGGCTTAAATATGAATTACTATCCTAAACTATAGGGCATATTCCACTTCGGTGATCCACCTTTCAATTTTGTCAATTAAGTTATTGAACTATTAATTTTTTCCAATTACACAAATTGAACACGCCACGTCAGCAATTGCTGATGTGTCTAATTTAGTGGGACACATCTCAGCTGATGTGTATAGAAAAAATAGTTTCTTAAATTGTGATAAAACATATTTGTTATATTAAAGGGCAAAATGGTCACACCCTATTCACTTAATACATCAAAACTAATTAAAACTTCTAAACAATCAGAAAATTGATCAAATCAATCAAAACAACAAAACCATCTCATGTTCTTCGTTAGCCAAACATTGAAAATCAAGATCTGCAGTCAAAAATCATTAGATCATACAATACAAAAAAAAATTCTTCCATCTCATGTTCTTCGTCTTCTTTCTCAAATTAAATCTTACACTCATCATTTTTGAACAACCCTCATCTCTGAAACGAATTTATACCATTCATACCAATAATTTATACACAAATAAATTTAATACCTCCAAATCGTTGGAATATGCCCAAACTCAGATCTATCCAACGATTTTAACAAAAACAGAACCCTAACCATCACAATCAAAATCCTATATTCCTCAAATCAAAGCCATATACACCCAAATCAAGCAGACAAAGATGACTTTCAATACCTCAAATTGACTGTACAAATATATAATTACACAAGAAAAGTAAATACGACGGTCAACTGCGACGGGGTCGTCGAATTGGAGGAGGTCGAGTGTGGAGAGGTAGGTGATGTGAGGTCGAGAAGGACAGGAGGGGGACCAGAGCAACGAGTTGAATCTGCCGCCATTAACAGGTGGTTCATTCGCCGGAAAATAAGAAATCAGGGGGTGTTAGATTTGAGAGAAAGAACGAGCGAGCTTGGTTTTGGTAGAGTGTGTGTAGGTAAGACAGAGATGATGAGTTTAGGTAAAGAAAGAGAGGAGTTGATGATGGAGATGGGACCGGAAGGAAGATCAAAATCGCCGCTGCACAATTTCGCGATGCCGTGGCTTAAGTGGGGGTTTTATTAGGGTCATCGCCGTTGTCTCTATCTTCATCTTCGTCGCCTCCGTTGATGTTCTCATTTATTGAGAGCTCGCGTTGCTGATGCTCAGGTTTTGAGGGTTTGAATTTAGGAGAGAGAGAGAAGGGGATGATGATGATGATAAAAGGAAAAGAGAGGAGAAAAAGATGCAGTAATTACGGAATATAATTAAAGAAAAGAGGTTGTTAATAATGAAGAACAGATGCAAAAATTAGATTGTTAATATTAATTTGTTATTTGACCATTTTGTCCCTTATTAAATTAGATTTATTTATTTTATGATTAAAAAATTATTATTTTTGCTACATCAGCTTCTTAAGGTCCCACACAATTAGCCACGTCAGCAATTTCTGACGTGGCATGTTCAATTTATTGCAATTAGAAAAAATTAATAATTTAATCATCTAATTGATAAAATTGAAAGGTGAATCACCGAAGTGGAATATGACCTATAGTTTAAGGTACTAATTCATATTTAAGCCTAATATTTATCATATTATTGATTCAATTATTGTCACAGTATCATCTACATAATATTTTATATTATTAAATCAATAATTGAGACGACAACGTTATTCATATTATTATTTGCATTATTGACGATGTCTAGAAAGTTCTATCGAATAAAGGGAACGATCACCTAATTGCGCGTCAATAGGGAGAAATTCTTATCGGAACGCCCCCTCTTTCTTGAGAATGATCTGGTTATTAAATATTGTGAGTTATAATACTAATGATGAATAAGTTCGTGTTGATTAAAAATGAAATTGAAATTTTTATTGTGTTGAGATTATTAGTGTTAGTGAAAATCAACATTTATTTCGATAATAATTGATTTCTGGAGGTTAAATTGACAAATCAGGTAATTAATCGGATAAATGAGCAATTAATTGTTATTAGTTCACATGCATATAACTATTTGTTTACATGAATGGAACTATTGATTCACATGTGCGACGCCCCCAAAATAGGTATACATCACCTATTCTGAGTCGTCAAATACATGGTACAGAATACAAACACAATCTTTAATATACAACAAGAGAGCTGTGAGTTTTAATACCAATATTGTCTTCTAGATAATATTCACTCTCAGAATAAGTCCTCATTATATTTATTGTCACACTATTTAACAGAATAGTGAGGACTACTAATACTATCATCTGGTCCATCACTCCGTTTCCCGACTCGTCCCAGCTATATTCTCATTTCCTGAAGAGAAAAGTGAAAGAAAGGGTGAGCTCAACTAGCCCAGTAAGAAATATTATGACTAAGATAATGCAGAATAAATTATCATTAGCCTTAAATAGTGTTAAACTGATACAATATAACAACCATCAAGTTTAACTACAGCGGAACAAGCAATTCATTAAAAGAGTCAAGTAGAGAACAAAATCTACTATCTTTATGATTTAAAAAGTTTTTCATCACTTTTATCCCTGGGACTCAGCTTAATAAATAATCTACATCATCGAATCACCCTTGCACTACGGCCATGGATATTCATTAGTATCACAACCACAATTATCCATGCACTACGGGCCAAGAATATTTGTGAATTCATTAATGGTCATGATCATGCCAACAACTGTCCATCAATGCACTATGGGCCAATGAGGACTTTTACCACATCATTTATAATATTACTGTCATGATTACACCGAATAATCCCTGGTCATAATCATACCAAGTCCATCTATGCACTACAGGCCACATATGACTTTCAAAAATAAATATAAATATAAGGATGATGACAATGATATAAGAATTCAATAAAACAAGTTCAAGAATTAATTTATTCAGGAACTAATAACGTCCAAATTGTCAACATTATACTTCTTTATGGAGCAAAATTCAAGAATGCTCAGAAGAATATTTTCATAAAAAGATACTGGATGAAGCGCAAATATCAAGGATATTCCACTAATTTCATGGAGTATAGAACTCAAAACTTTAACCAACAGAGTATAATAAAGAATGGAATAACAAAAAAAATCACCAGGCATGCGATAGACCGCACAGACAGGTTATTCCAACAGAATAATAAATAACGAAACCAGGTCACGCATAAACGCACATACAGGATGTTCCAACAGAATGATAAATAATGGAACCAGGTCATGCGTAAAGCACGGACAGGATGTTCCAATAGTTTAATAAAGAATGGAACCAGTTCCGGCGTAAAACGCACAGACAGGATATTCCAACATAATAATAAAGAATGGAATAACAGAAGAATTTCACCAAGTATAGGGTAGCCCGCGTATACAGGTTATTCCAACAGAATAATAAATAATGGAATAACAGAAGTTCTCTTCATGAATACAAAAGAAATAATATGTGACGCCCCCAAAATAGGTCCATTCCATCCAACCCATTCTGAGTCGCCAAATACATGGTATAGAAAATAACTATAACTTTATTACAACAATTGTCGTACAAAATACAACAACACATATGCTGTGAGTTTGGATACAAATATATACCAAATGTGACACATGTCCCAACCGTGGACAGCACCTCACAGTGACACCTTACATAAAGGTATAGTCAAAAACTGTTTTAGAAACTAAAATATTTGGGAAGTGCTCAAGGAAACCTTCGTACATGGGAGGCCATGCGTCTAGGTTATGATAGATATCATATGGCCACAGAATTATCCTTGGTTGACCCAATAGACCCCAAAGAAAAACAAGAAGATTACTATCATATTCTTCCCAATGGTAAGTCTTCTCTTTACATATCATTATCTCCGCTGTCTCTAATTGAGAATTATACTTCAAACAAACACCAAGATTATATAGGTAGTGCTCATATATATACTCAGCAAGTGGATGAGCACATCCCTGTCTTATGATGATACAGATTGTATGTCATTAGACATCTTGTATGATAGTGACAAAACACCCTTCCAACATTGGGTTCGCCTCACCCTCAACAACTATAGACCCAACTACACTTTTATTACCTGAAACAAATTGTGAAACAAAAGGGTGAGCACAACTAGCTCAGTAAAGAATATCATGACTAAAGATAATTAAATTATCAATAGCCTTCATCAGTAATAAATCAGAGATTTAGAATATATGGTAGATGATAAAAATTTCAACCATAGTTGCAGCGGAACGAGCAATCCATTAGAAGAGTCAAATAGATTATGAAGTCTATTATCTTCTCCATGTTAAAAATCCACCAACAATGTTTTATCCCTGTAGCATCAATCAACAATTATGGTCCACAATCATATGAATAACTCATAATCATAATTGTAGTTCTAAATTCCTCTTCTCATCCAGGACGAAGATAATTTTCATCACCTATCTTTACCTGAAACATCAAAGATCATGGTTACACCAAATCACATTTCCTGTTCATAATCATACTAATAACTTCATCTTTGCACTACGGCCAAAGATATTCATTTGTATCACCAGTTGGTCATGTTCATCTCAACACCTATTCATCTCTGCACTACTGGCCAAAGATATTCAACAACATGTCATCTTTGCACTACGGGCCAAAGATATTCATCAACGATTCATCTTTGCACTACATGCCAAAGATATTCCTCAACAGTTCATATTTGCACTACAGGCCAAATATATTCATCAACAGTTCATATTTGCACTACAGGCCAAATATATTATTATCTCAAAGAAATATATAATCATTTCAGAATTTATATAAACAATAATTATAACCATGTTGATCATTTCATCTTTGCATTTAAGCTAAAGATATTCAATTATAAATTCAGTGGTCACGATAATACCAGTTAACAATTTAACTTTGCACTACTGGCCAAAGAGAACCCTAGTCATGATAATACCAATAATCTACCCATCTTTATACTCAAGTGAAAGAGAATTTCAACATCAGGGTTATAAAATTGTTATATATGATAATAAAAATAATATGATCAACAACTGCACTTAATCTCAAGAGCAATATTCATAAATCAACGATAATTTGGTCAGAAAAAGAAACCAACTTTGTCGTGAATAGTATTCGTGAATAGTAACTCGTAAATAGTAACTCATAAATAGTAACTCGTGAATAGTAACTCATGAATAATAACTCGTGAATAGTAACTCTGACTCAAAAGGTAGAAATTCTACAATAAAATCCATACCAATATTTCGGTATAATGATATTGAAAGAATAGCATTTCTTAAACTTATAAACAATTTATTTTAATTATTTACACTTTACTAAATAATACATTTAATCATCCTAAAATGCCAAACTCAAAAGATTTTATCACCAATAACCAAAACCATCATCAAAAATCTGCATATACCTCATATAGGATTCTCAAGCCATAAAATCATATTTTTCAATTTTCTTCCTTCACATAACATATTTAATTCATTTATTCATAACTAGTCTATTTTCATGAAAAATACCAAATCAGTTCCAAAACTATTTCTTTTATAGGATTTAGCAGAATATAGTCCCATATTGAACATATATTTTTTTCAGAATTTTTAAAATTCATTTACTATTTTTCATATAACCATAATCGCCGAATATTTAGACATTTATCATAAATTGTATTTTTATCCAAAAATTCCGAAATTCACAGAGTACACTGATATTATATAGATGTACTCCCAATAAAAATTTCATCAATTTTGAAGTTAACCACAAGGAGTTATAAGCGGTTACTTTTAAAATAGTCTTTTCTCATAAAATTCATAACTTTTAATATATACATCCAAAAATCAACATTTTTGGACACAATCAATAAAACTCATCAAAATATCATTTCAAATTTTTCCAGAATTTTTGAAGGTCTGAAAAGTTACGAAACATGAAAAATATAACAACCCTTAAAATCCCTTAATTACTATCCCTTACCTCAAAAGAGCAGTACTTCTAACTGCATATCGGATATGACGCTGAAGAAAACTTGCACTGATGAATAGCAACTCACCAAGTATCTAAATACTCAAAAAATACACTCGATAATCTAAAGAGAAAAAGAGAGAAAATTTATGAATTCTGGTGTGATTTTCAATTCTAACTTAGCCCTCTATTTATAGGAAAATATTAGCACGCCGAAGAAGACTTGACCTGCTACCTGATGGCTTTACCTGCTACTATTTCATCCACCAAAAATCAGCCATCTCCCCCAACAACCAAGATTGGGGTCCACTCAATTCTAGATTTTTTCACCAAAACCTAATTTCTGAATCAGTTACCTCTTAAAATTCATAACAAATTATACACTCATTTTTAACGGTTCAAAATTGGTGGACATATACTCAACTTATATATGTATAACATATCCAAAAATTACAATGATCCAACGGTCGGATTAAATATTATAACTCACACAATAAAGCTGTAAGAACACCGATTTGATCTTTTAATACCTCAAATCCGACAAAATACTGATAAAATACCTCAATATTAATTTCTTCATTTATAACCACATAAATAAATCTATCATTTATATCCACATCAAATAAATATTTCCTTATCATATAAATCAATAATTAATTATTCACAAATAATATTACAGAATCACAATAATGACAACCAGGCAGTTCCCAGGAAAGAGGGGGCTTTCGAATAAGAATTTCTCCTTACTGGCGCGCAATTAGGTGACCAAACCTCTCATTGACAGAACTTTCTAGACATTGCCAATAATGCTATCTAATAATATTATTCAAATAATATGAATTATTGATCTGATAATGAGAAATATTGTGCAGTGATAATTATTGAAACAACAATAATATAAAATATCAACACAACAATTATTGAATCAATAAAATAAAATATTGAACAGTAATTACTGTAAAAATTATTGAGTAGTGCATTCTTACGTAAGAATCAATAATTTAAAAATACTGTGCAATACCGTGTATTACTGTTCAATAACGCGTATTGCTGTATTTTAACCACCGGGTATTCCAACAGTGTTAACGATAACAACTACGCCGTTATTTATAAAAACTCAAATTTTGTCGTTTTCTTCATTCGACAGTTATTCGTTATGGGGCCAATAAATGACTACGCCGTCGTACGAATATTCTCTGACAGAAAGAATATTCCACGACCAAACGAATATTCCCCGACAACAATGAATATTTTATAACCACTTGTGTATTTTGAAAAAAATTCATATATCACCTTTAACTTTAACCTTTTATCAATTTAACCATTTACTGAATAGTTATTATAAGAAAATTGAATATTTTTATTTCATAAAATTCGGGGTCTTACATAACACCCCTTATGAGTACAACAAATAATATCTCCTACCTTAAGAAGAAGAGTACTGGATATATGAGTAGTGAAGTAGCAGAATACTTTTCTTTTTTCTCTCTATAGTTTATCTCTCTAGAGTTTCAGTGAATTCGTAAGAAAAAATGAAGGAATGAGCTTCTATTTATAGAAAAATGGACTGCATAGTAACTAACTCATGAACGGTCCAGATTAATTTACTTTAATTTGACGGTCCATATTTAAAGCAAAATCTTTTAAATAAAATATAATATATTCTATTTATAATCTAATAAAATGAATAACTTTATAAAAGATTTTACTATGCAAACACTATGCAGGTGATGAATGAGTTTTATACACATGAATTGGATACATTTGGGCTTAATTTATTATTGTTCTCAAGTCTTTTAGGATGTTTTTATGTGTTTGTGTCTATTCATGCATTTTTATATTGTTTTGTAAGAATTGGGACAAAAGTTACATGGATCGACGTTTGGGGTGGCTAGATTCGCGTTTTTGGCTTGCCATTTACACAGTAGTTACTTTAGAGCCAATTTGACTATAGCTTCGAACATTATTTCGAAACACTCAAAAAATGAAAGTTGTAGATCTACTTCTCCTCTTTCCAGATCATCTTGAATCATCTAAATCGGAGTTCGGACGAAGAAGTTATGACCATTTTCCCAAAAGATGTTGGAGTAGAAAATGTCAGAAAAAGGTGCTAGCGCCAGGGCGCTAATATTAGGCCTATTTGCAGCACTGGGGCGCTAGGGGGCAGAATCCCAGTGCCGTGCCCAGCGCTGGGGCACTGGGGAAAGGCTTGGTGCGGACCTGGACGATTTTTGGGTGAATTTTGACACCTTTTTGACTCCAAATTGGATTGGGTTTGTTCCTAAGCTAAAAATTAGACTTGTAACCTATAAGTACATGATGTAAGGCATAAAATAAGAGGAGATTACATAGCTTAGATTAGATATACACTCTATTAGAATAGAACATTAACCCTAGTTCTTATTAGTTTTGGAGATTGAAGCAACTTGGAGATCATTGAAGATCAAGAACAAGAGCAAGAGGGGAGCATCAGATTTGCTGACAACAGATTCTATTCTCTTCTCTCATCTTACTTTTATCTTTTAATGTCTATTCAATTGTGGATTCTTGGTTTTAATTCATTAATTATGAACTAATTCTTTTTATTAAGATTTCAATTGAACTTTTTATGATTCTAAATTGATTATTTGATTTATTTCAATTATTTATGTTAAAGTGAGTTGTTTATCTTGTTTTGTGCTTATTGCTTAATTATCTGATCAGTAATTACTTTGTTACTCTAGAAGGAATTGGAAGAAGAATTCTAGGGTTAGAACTGGGCATGATATCATGTGACTTAGTTATTTGCAAAGTGAATAATTAGGTTTGTGAATTGAATAGAAATATCTGTTCACCGCATGTAACACATAAGGAATTGGAATTGAAGGAGTTTAATTCAATTTGTTTTGCATAGGAATATAGCAAAATTAATCTGGATTAAATAGAAGGCAATTGATCACTTGGAAAAGGACTTTTGGCATTTGAGAATTCCTGTTAACAATTCAGTAGGCATAATAATTGGGATAATTGGATAATTGATTTATAGTTCATAATTAGAAATATTGTAGTCTTAATATTTATTTATTTGAATTAATTTTAGAGTAATCTAGTTTTAATTGATTAATTTAGTTTTCTTAATTAGAAAAATAACGATTTGAGATTGTTTAAATAAAATTAGTTTGGTTAAGAATTAGTACTTGATGATTTTTATTAAATAATTCCTCGTGGGAATGATACTCTACTTTCACTTTATTACTTGTTGACCGTGTATACTTGCACGTATTCATTGATTGCGAAATCGATCAACAGCAGGCACTATGCAAATACTATGCAGGCACTATGCATAATAAAATATAATATATTCTAATTATTGTTTAATAAAACAGATAACTTTATAAAAATATTATGTTTTATATAAAAAGATTTTACTATTAACCTAATAAAACGAATAACTTTATAAAAGTATTCTGTTTTATATAAAAAGCTTTTCTGTTTTATTACATTAATAATACCAATAAAACAAAATTGAGTGACTTATCACATAAGCATCAATAATCAATACCACGTGCTACTATGCAACCACGCGTATTACTGTACTTTTACTACCGAGTAGTTCAACAGTATTAATTGTAAAACTTCCGTCGTTATTTTCAATAAAATATTTTTGCCGTTTTCTCAATCCGACAATAATTCTGTTGTGGGGTCCACCAATGATTGTGCCATCGTACGAATATTTCCTATTAAAACGAATATTTCCCGACCAATCGAATATTATATAACAACTTACGTACTTTTTAAAATTTATAAATACTACCCACAACTATAACATTATATCAATTTCACTCCATAATATTCAAAAATAATATTTATAGAAAATTCATCTTTATTCAAAAAGTTGGGGTCTTACAACATGCATGTACTATTAGGGGAGGTGGTGCAAGTTCTTATATTGAATTCTTATATCATTATCATCATCCTCATGCTTATATTGTGATGGAAGTCATCTGTGGCTTCCGTGCATAGATGGACTGTTGATTGGTATGATTATGACCATAGATTATTCAGTATAATCATGACCGTAATATTACAAATGATGTGATAAAAGTCCTCATTGACCCATACGTAGTGCATTGATGGATATTTTTTGATATGATCATGACCATGGGTTCTCTTCGGCCAATGGTGCAAAGATGAATTGTTTAATAGCGTGATCATGACCGTTGATGAAAATATGAATATCCTTGGCCCGTAGTGCATGTATAATTCGTGGTCGTGATACTAATGAATATCCTTAGCCCGTAGTGCATAAATAATTCAGTGATGTGGATTATTTATTAAGTTGGGTCTCATCGATAAAATTGATGATAAATTTTTTAAATTATAGAAAATAGTAGATATTATGCTACACTTGACTCTTCTAATGGATTGCTTATTCCGCTGCATTTGTTGATCTAAAACTTGTTGTCTATTGTATTCTATCAGTTGTTATACCGTTAAAGGTTAAGGATAATTTATTTCTTACTGGGCTAGTTGAGCTCACCCTTTTCTTTCATTGTTCTCTTCAGAAAATGAGAATGTAGATGGGACGAGTCAGGGAATGGAGTGATGGTCTAGGATAAGTGGCTTTAGTAGTACTCACTATTCTATGAAATAGTGTGATAATAATTATAATGAGAGCTTTATTTAGTGTGGATATTGTTTAGAAGACAATATCCGTGTTAAAACTTTCAGCTTATGTTTTGTCGTATTTTACATGACAGTTGTATAATTAAGTTTGTATTTGTATTCTGTATCAAGTATCTAGAGACTCAAGATGAGTGATGTATGTATACCTATTTTGGGAGCGTCACATTAAATATAATATCAATTGTCTATAATAGCATTAAATTCCCATACTAACCATACTGATCTCATTCTCTCATCTTCAATATTTTTACATGAGGGATAATTTTGAAAAAATTGTAGTTAATTTTCCTAAATTATATAAAATGACAAATAATTTGAGAAAAATAAAATTATCTAAAACGTCATATATTATGGAACAGAGAGAGTAGTTCTCTAGATCATTCTTTTTGTTATTCACACATTCTAATAAGTACTAAAAGCTAGAATGAAAAGATAAAAAGAGTCCATTAAATTGAAAACATGTTATACGGATAATATATATGAGAGAGAAAGTGGTATAATAATTCAACGTAAACCTTTTCTCATTTTTTTAATTTTTAACAAAAATTGAATAAAAATAATATAAGAGTATAAGTAGAAAAATAGGATAAAAATAATTATAAATATAAAAATAAGATGTTTATTGTGAAATATCTTAAAAATAAATAAAATTAGTACGTTTAATACCTGAAGGAGGGAGTATTATTCTTACTTGATCTTCTGTTACAATGGGTGGACGGGACCCGGTGTCATGTTCATGGGGTTTGACCCAGATGAATAAGCTAATTTTGGGGTTGGGAACGGACGGTACTTCACCCTTTCTTATCAGTGTAAGTGACCCTTTTTGTAGATATTTATGGAATAAACTTTACTTCAATAATGTCGTTATAGAAATCAAAGACGACGATTCGTTTTTAATTTATTTTTTAAGGCTCGTTTTAGAGACTCTCCGTGTGTGTGTGTGTGTGTGTGTATATATATATATATATATATATATATATATATATATATATATATATATATATATATATATATATATCGTCACAATTAATTGTATTATTATGCCATAATTACTAAGCATAATATTCAATAAGTTTAGGATAAATATTATGAAACAAATATAAGTTTGTAGATTTTATAAATGATTTTTTTTGGCGTAAAAGGGGGAGTAATAATTTGAATAATATTTAAACTGTAATTAACTAGAAAAAAACAATCCCTTAGATTGGAGGGAGGAAGTATTTTAAATTTGATGTGGAGAATAGGTTGATGTGATAAGACATGCATGCATGCATGCATTCAGGGAGGGAGGACAATCTTCTATTCCACAAAAGTGCTAGAGATTGAGGACCAAAGCCAGAAGCTTTAGAATAGAAAGATAAAATTGAGGGTCCCTCCCCCCACCTCCCATGAAATAAAGAAGAAAGAAAAGCATTACATAACATAATGTCTTTCTTTACTTTATTGGTCTTCACGTCCCTATATAGCTAGCCAGCTGACTGACCATGATATATATATATATATATATTTATATATATATATATATATATATATCGATTATCATCCATCCACATGATGACCGTAAAGTTATCTTGTTCTTTAGTGCTATATATATATACTAGCTGGGTCCCGTGCCTCCGGCGCTGTATGGACAATATGATTTATCTCAAACTTTGAATGACCAAAATAATTTATTGTGTGAGCGGAAAATTTAAAGTCATTTGTATTTTATTAGATAGATATTAGATTATTAGATAGATAGATGTATTTTATTAGATAGATGTATGGACGGTGGGATTTATCTCAAACTTTGGACGGCCCAGATGATTTATTGATTGAGCGAAAAATTCAAAATCATTTGTATTTTATTAGATAGATATATATATATATATATATATATATATATATATGGGAAATGATCCGTGGACAACGTTAGCTATTGTCCCTATTTCAACTAACGCTCATCCAGCCGTCCAAAATTGGAGTTAGTGGCTGAGATGAGCGCCCAGCCGCTAGAGGGAGTAGCGGCCAGCAAATTTCTTTTTTGCTGGCCGCTACTCCCTCTAGCGGCCAGTCAAAACAGAAATTTGCTGGCCGCTACTCCCTCTAGCGGCCAGTCAAAATGACTGGCCGCTAGAGGGAGTAGCGGCCAGCAAAAAAGAAATTTGGCTTAATTACTGATTATCCTAATTATTCTCCTAAAATAAAATAAAATAATAAATAATTATAAGGATAATTATAAGAATAATCAATAATTATCTTTATACTTATCCTTATTCCTTATAATTATAAGGATAATTATAAGGATAATTATAAGGATAATTATAAGGATAATTATAAGAATAATTATAAGGATAATTATAAGAATAATTAACTTTATACTTATCTTTATAATTATCCTTATAATTATTCTTATAATTATCCTTATAATTATCCTTATAATTATAAGGAATAAGGATAAGTATAAAGATAATTATTGATTATTCTTATAATTATCCTTATAATTATTTATTATTTTATTTTATTTTAGGAGAATAATTAGGATAATCAGTAATTAAGCCAAATTTCTTTTTTTGCTGGCCGCTACTCCCTCTAGCGGCCAGTCATTTTGACTGGCCGCTAGAGGGAGTAGCGGCCAGCAAATTTCTGTTTTGACTGGCCGCTAGAGGGAGTAGCGGCCAGCAAAAAAGAAATTTGCTGGCCGCTACTCCCTCTAGCGGCTGGGCGCTCATCTCAGCCACTAACTCCAATTTTGGACGGCTGGATGAGCGTTAGTTGAAATAGGGACAATAGCTAACGTTGTCCACGGATCATTTCCCTATATATATATATATGAAGACACTAAATATACATAATTAGGTCACTCAGAGCACTACTTTAAACTGAGAAGGGGTTTGAATTAAATGCCACTCTACTTCCGTTCAAAGATATATTTTTTTGTATTTTCAAAATTTGAGATAGATATACAATTTATTTCTAGAAATTAATTGAGATAGATATACAATTTTATTTCTAGACAATTAAAAAGTGATACGAAAATTTTAATATATCATTACTTTTAATTTTAATTAATTGAGTATCATTATGTTATTATTATTATTATTATTATTATTATTATTATTATTATTATTATTATTATATATAAGTGATATATATATATATATATATATATATGTATATATATATATATATATATATATATATATATATATATATGTGTGTGTGTGTTACGTATGTTTTCCAACTAGAGGTGCATGTATGAAAGTGCATGTGACACTATTAATGATTAATTGGGAAAATTAATATTTTGATATAAAAAAATTATATTTTTAATTTTTCTTACATGAATAGTGAATGAGTTTTATATTCATGTAAGAGAGACATGTATAAAAATATCAATTTTCTCAATTATTCATAGCTCAATTAGTATTTAGTGCCTACAAATTAAGATGCACTCTCAAAAGTTATACATACTTTTAACTATTCAAAGATACTCCCTTCAGTATTCCGAAACACTTTTTAGTCCCATTTTCAGTATAAGATATACATGTAATTTGAAAATTATAATGTAATGCATGGAACAATTATCAATTTGTTACTCTCTTTTTTACTGCCCTATATATATTCGTAATGGCTCAATAAGTGAAGCAACAAAAGATTATTCCGGGTAAAAGTATGAACTTATAGAAAAATGTTGCATTTAATTTAGAGTCCGGTTCCGGTCCGAACGCCCGGATTTTAGTCCCGTCCGGACCTTTTTTTTGCTTTTTTTTAAAACAACTAAAAAAAATAATTAATATTTTATGGAACTGAAATTTTTTCATAATACAATGTTTGGGCGTGATTTGGATACCTACACCAAAAAATATATGTACAGTCTGCACAGACTGTACAGACATGTTTTGTTATACATACCCAAATTACACCCAAAACACTGTATTATGAAAAAAAATTTAATTCCATAAAATATTAAACTTTTTTTAGTTGTTTAAAAAAAACAAAATAAAATAAAATAATCTGGGTCCGTATTTTACTCCAGTCCGGGCGTCCGGACTGGATCCCCTCTATATATATATATATGAAATAATTGTATCCATATATTTTTATTATTATTATTAAATTATAATTCATTTATTGATTTTAGCTTTATTTTTTATGTTTTCAGGTATCATATATAGGATTATATAGTGATGAAAAGCTTATTTGTCCCTCATACTTGTATATTAGTGACAATTGAAACCATTAAAGGCAGCTACCGAGGTAGCCATCAGCCATTCTATTCTTCTTCTCTCTCTCTCTCTATATATATATATATATATATATATATATAATTTGCATACTAATTATATCATTTGTTCTATTGAATCTATTATTATTCACGTGAAAGAGCAGCACCCCAAGAGAAGGAGAATGTTCCATTCAAATAAGCAGCTGCCTTTGCCTTTGCCTTTGCCTTCAAGTATGAATAATTCATCACATCATCATGTACCAATTTCATCATCATCATGTGACTCCGGCCTAGTCCTGACCACTGATCCTAAGCCCCGTCTCCGATGGACCGTCGAGCTTCACGAGCGCTTTGTCGACGCCGTTACCCAGCTCGGCGGACCAGATAGTATATATTGCTACCTACTTATTCTCTCGTCATTAATTAACGAGCGAGTAATATTAGATAACTAGACCAAAATTGTCTAGTTTATCTGGATTGTCTAGATAAGCTAAACAATTTTTGTTTGGTTTTCTAGCATTATTCTTAAATATATGGAGTATTAATTATTTTTCTTGAAAGAATTTCATATATATATGTTCAACAATATATTTTCTTTCTAATTGGAGAAATTAATATTCGTGTTCTTGAATTAATTTTATGCAGAGGCTACACCAAAGACAATCATGAGAGTTATGGGTGTTAAGGGTCTCACTCTTTACCATCTCAAGAGCCATCTTCAGGTAGTTTAATTTGAACGCAGGACAATTTTTCCAACCCTGTACCTATTTCCTTTTCTCTTTTTCCTTTCTACTTTTTTTTTTTTTTTTTTTATCTTTTTTATGAGTTTCGAATTAACATATATATAGCTAGCAAGCTATATATTTATGGTAATCAATTTTGATCAGTTTTTCCTTCTTCTTTTTTTGTATTTTTATTTAAAAAACTTTTTATTAATTATTTCTGTGGGTTTGATTAGAAATTCAGGCTTGGAAAGCAACCTCACAAGGAATTCAGTGATCACTCAATAAAAGATGGTGAGGGGTTAATTTTCAGTTTCCAATTAATTAATTCAGCCTACATCCACACAACAAATGCTTCTTTACTTAAGCTGTTCATGATTAATTTTTAATTAAATATGGCAGCTTCAGCTTTAGAATTCCAGAGAAATTCTGCATCTTCATCTGGAATAATGGGTCGTAGCATGAATGAGTAAGTATATTTTTGGAAATTCTCCTCAATTTTACTTTTTATGTATTTCTTATTTCTATTTTTTTGTTATTTTATCTTATTTTAGTTTATTTTTGGAAATGTACCATATTTTGTATCGATTGGAAGTAAATTTCACACCACTGATGCAATTAGGATGCAAATGGAGGTGGAGAGAAGATTTCATGAACAACTAGAGGTAAGCAAATAAACTATAATATAACTAATTTGTTACAACACAAACATTAACTGAATTATTGTCATTAAAATATAAAAGTATTGTTAATTTGTTCTCTCCCAAAAAACACACTACTTTTTTTTATAACCAGGAGTTTCCAGCCGCAGTCAATCTCCACGAACTTGACTGGGTTAAAAAAAAAAACACTTCTTTCTGCCCACCAAAAGAGTCTCATTAACAAATTTTATGGATATTTTTTCTTTCATATAATTTAACCCATTATATATATATATATATATATATATATATATATATATATATATATATATATATATATATATATATATATATATAATCAATGTTTCGTTCAATAGTGGTAGCCGGTAACGAAATTGTGATAGTATATATTATTAAAAGGATATCGTGATCCGAAATGATGTTGATATGGTTGTGCTTTGGGCGCTTTTGAAATGTGTACGTAGCAGGTACAGAGACACCTTCAGTTGAGAATTGAGGCACAAGGGAAGTACATGCAAACCATACTCGAAAAAGCTTGCCAAACCCTAGCCGGCGAAAACATGGCTGCGGCGGCTTCAGGCTATACTAACTGTCCATCTCTTCAAGACCTTAACCTATACGGAGGCGATCATGAATTGCAACTCCAACTTCAACAACAAAGCATGGAAAATAATAAAACCAACATTTGTCACGGACAAAAAAGGCTTAGCAGTACTGGCAAAAGCCCAATAATCTGGCCCCATGATCTTCATCTTCAAGAACTAGGAAATGCAGCATCATGTATTGGTTCTGATCAACACCATCAAACTGATTCTGTCGTCGCCGATATTTATGAGCTAAAGCCAATGCTTAGTGGAGATGTTACGAGGGATCACAAGAAATTTGATGCATCATCTAACCTTGAAAGGCCGCGAAGATCAACTCTTCAGACTTAATTAATTAGATCATTTAGGGTTTTTTTTGGACTCGTATAAGTATGATGTTCACATAAGAGCTTTCACTCGATTGAGTGTGATCTTTAATATTTTTATGAATTTGAATGTTTTTGAGCTCTTACTATAATTGTAATTTTATATTATGCTCCCCTTCTTGTGATCTTTATACTCTGATTACAATGCATTTTATGGGATTATGATCCCTCCATTATTTCTATATTTTAATTTCTCCCGATACACCGTTAGCGATATAAATATGACATTTAATAACTGACTTTCGGCGAGATAATTGTTTATCACAAATTTTTTTTATCGCTAATTGTTTGCGACGATTTTCTTATCGCTAAATGTCATATTTGTGTCGCTAAATGTGTATTGAGGGAAATTGAAAGATAGATGTAATGGAGGAGATCCTAATCCCACTTTATCAATATGTAATATTGTAATTAATAGGTTAAGGATGTTGAAATGGTAATTATTAATTATAGCCCGGTTGCTTCATAGCTCTCTGAGTTCTGAATTCTGGTAGCTATATTGCTCTACAAGCTTGCTGTGCAAATGAGCAATTAACTTTTTCCAATATAGAAGATTTTTTTGCCATGCATCTTTTTTGGATTTCGATCCCACGAGATCGTCCCAACTTTTTGTCAAGCTTAATTATAGGAATGAGTTGCATTTTTTATTGCATGCAGGAGAGTTGCAATTACACAAGAAAGGGTATCGAATTCTAGCAAATGCATGCAGCTCTTTTGCTATACAAATGAAATCTTTCTATATATATACTTGACGGATGATAAGTTGTGGGACAGTTACATGAGATACAAATACATTTTAAAAAAATAAAAATGTTATGAGTAATTCTTGAATTATTAAATAAACATGACATCATTATATATATATATATATATATATATATATATATATATTGTTTAATATTA
Organism: Panax japonicus; assembly: GCA_020205505.1. Lineage (NCBI taxonomy): Eukaryota > Viridiplantae > Streptophyta > Magnoliopsida > Apiales > Araliaceae > Panax > Panax japonicus. The sequence goes on along the minus strand of CM035109.1, from coordinate 6,100,681 downwards.
TGATGAGTCTTAAGAAATACTCCGTTCGTCCCACAAATGTCTAAAGTGAAAAAAAAAATTTATCTCTAGAAAGATTCAAATTCAAATGTGATATAAAGACTATTTTATTGTCAAACTATTTGAATAGGGTCTACTCCTTTTGGGAAAAAGAAAAAATTGGGGTGTATATATGATGGGTATAATTTTGAAACTTCTTACTATTTTTTCCTCTATTTTTTTATATAAAAAAATTTGTATGAAAGATGTATTTAAGAGAGCTTTTATGAAAGGGAAAGGAGTAATTACATATTAATTAATTAATATTGCAATGATGACAACTTCTATATTTAAAATCTTAGTATCATCCCTTTAATTCCAAAATAGTGGGGTTTTTGATATCTAGGATTATGAAGTGTCATATTATGGTTAGTTGCTCATTCTTTGTTTCAAGATAGATTTTCCTAATGATTGTTGTTTATGAAATGTTGGATTATGGTTGGTTAGTTAATTACTCTTTGCTTTAAGAGAGGCTTTCCTAATGATTGTGTTTGTAATTAATACTTCCTTTTTCTTGACCATTGCTTTTAGGTTATAGTTACCTCCCCATGATTGCAAACAAAATCATTGGAACAATCCTATATACGAGAAAATTAACACTCAATATATGATCCCCATCAAAGCAAAAAACATATATGGTTTTGGGAAACACATAAAACTTAAACGAAGTCTAATTGGCAAGAGTTTTCTAGCTAACCATCATTGGGGGTAGAGTGAAGTCAGACAATTTTGAAATTGTTTGAAGCTCCTTTTTCAGTTGATAACACTTAAATTGGTCAAATATTAGGAGTTTCAAATTTATATTTGTTAAATGTTAAATAGTATTTTAAATAATGTGGAGTTATTATATTGGTTAAGCTAGAGCACTTGTGATTAGTTAATTTACAAAGTAGTATAATTTATTTTATTCAATTTCTTATTATATATTTGAGACAAATTAAATTCATTGAGACCTCTATATATTAACATTACCCATTAATTTGTAGACCAAATCAAGGCGATAACCTGATGATAAAACGTAAAACTCATTAGGCCATCCAAAAGAATGAAGAGCGAAGATTCAATTTTACCCTCTAATTGAGTAAGGCTGTACAAAATCACAAGTTCAATTGAGTTTAATTAAGTTATATCTTTGTTTCCCCTTTTGGAAATTAACCTTTTCTAAATTTTCTCTAAGCTCCTGCGATGAAAAGTATTTTTAGAATTAAATTGTAATAATATGGGTTCTAAAAAAACGGCTAATTGTATTTTCATGCACTCCTCTTTTTCCTTCTTTACCAAGTAAGTCCGTAATACTATATTCATATGGCCATATATGGGTATCAAATGAAGAAGAGGACATGATGAACATGCCATGATATATATATATATAGTCCGGCTTTCTCCAGCGAATTGGAGTGAGCGAACCGGCTATAACGACAGTTTTTTTCGTCGCTATAGCATAAAAAATCGATTTTTTGTGTTATAGCGACAGAAAAAACTGTCGCTATAGCCGGTTCGTTTCTTAGTTTGTTTCTTCCTGTTCACTGGATAAGCGGACTATATATATATATATATATACACCTGACTGACAGGTATCTGATCATTTGGCTTTTATTAATCCTGACAAACCATATATTCCCTAAAATATAGAAATTCATTTTTTTATGCGGCGCAATAAAGTTTGAAGGAAAGTCTTCATCCTCTCGCGCGCATAACTGCATGCAAAGTGGTAAGTGCGCCATTGAAACGTCATATATAATGTGCCATTGAAACTTGTCTTTTAATATTAGCAAAATTGACGCATAATATAAATATTTCTTATCGAAGAGACTTTTGCAAACGCTAAATACTACAATTTTAGGTCTAAGTACAACAATAAATAGACTACAAATGCAAAACAATCCTTTCAAACATAGTGTCATATCGAAAGAGTCTTTCTGGGTGAGTCTGTGATGAGCATGAGCGGATTCAACCCTTTACTTTAGTGGGTCAAATTTAAAGATTTTTTTTAATAAAAATAAAAATATAATACAATAAATCATAAAATTAAATAATGTTCATATATTGTTTACAATAACATTTTTCGAGACTTCATAAATTGAAATTGTTGTATGATAACCTCATTTTCAATAGTTACAAAATATCATGTTCAATAATATATATAAGTTACAAAACAATCATTCATTCATTCATCTTTAAAAAAAATTATGGGTTGACGTTATCGTAAAAATATCATGATAGCCTCAGTTTAAACAATTGTAAAAATTCACAAACAATTACTAAATTTGTGAAATTATAAAAAAGAAAAACTACAATATGTTTTAAAGAATTTCTTTGATGAGTTAACATTGTGGCTAAATAACTGAAAAAGAAATAGCAAAGTGGGTACAAATTTGAGATATTTATTACTCTCTCCGTCTCAAAATAAAAGTCCTTATTACTATTTTGGGTAGTCCCATGTTAAATGTTCACTTTTCTTTAATAACCAAACTTTTATACATTTTTTTCTATTATGCCCGTAGCATTAAATATCTCATACTTTTCTTATTCTAATTCTCTCTCCATATTTAATGACATATTATTATGGGCAATTTTGTCATTTTATTCATCTTCTTAATATGCGTGAAAAGTCCACCAGAATTTTTATCTTGGGACGGAGGGAATAATATTTTAGGTAAATTATAAAGAGGGGGAGCGAGGGGGTCTTTCACCATCATTTGATTTCTTCTCAAAACACTGTAGAACGAGCCCACTGTAGTCCTATTCTAATTAATCTTCATAATCTCCACAACTAACAAGGCTAGCAATTCCACCATGCTTCAAAGCGAGTTGCTCTGAGGATAAAATTCACTTGTTGACAGTAGTGTTCATGAGTAAAGGATTGTGGTCGGACCTAAAAATTGATAGATTATAACATTCATTTTTCGGGAAGGAGGACAAATTGACCCTCCTAAAAATTCAATGGCGTCAATTGACCCCATTGTCCTCAAGTGTATCCGCCCCTGCTGGTGAGCTAAGATGATTTAAGAATATACTATTGGACTAGTAATTTAATTAAGACATTGTTTGGATGAATTTGATTCGATTTAATTTGGACTTGAAATTTGACCCAAGATTTATTTTGAATTCGGGATTCGACCTTGATTGTTATATATGATATCAGAGGCGACTCTCGAAATCTCGGGTTAGGTTATCCGATCGAGTTGTCGAAAGTGGGGACTCGAAGGCTGATGGTATTATCCCACAATGGAGAGAGGTCTGAAGGTGGGGATACGAAACCAGCTGGTATCATCCACAATGACTAGAGAGGCAAAAGATCCGGTGACGTCAGAAATTTAAGTGGGGGAGTTTGTAATACCCTAGTCCCATATTAAATTATATATGAAAAAAAATATTTGTATATAAAAAATAAGTTACTAACAATAGTACATTCAATCATGATATTTTGGATGAGTATGTGGTGAACTAAAATTGACTCAATAAGATACTATTAGGTATTATTTGAATGAATTTATATTGATTCGATTTAAATTTGAGATTTGATCCGAATTTATTACTCCCTCCATTCCTATATATATGTAGCTAGGTTGTTTTAGACTTTTTTTTTGTTATTCTTATTTATTTGTCGTTTGTGGTTATCTAGGAGAATTGATCACAATTTTTTCCAAATTGCCCCTTATTACTCCACCTAATTTTTTGATCCATATTTATCATTATCATATACTACTCCTCTACTCTTAAGTCTTTCTCTCTTTCTTCCAATAAAACTCTTTTATTATGAGATAAGTGAGGTGAATGGTATTAATTATAGACAATTAATAGTATAATTAATATTTTTCAATCATTTTTTTTTAATTTTTATACACGTTTAAAACGACTTATATTAAAGAACGGAAGAGTATATATCTTCTGCACAAAATGCATTGTATAAAATTAATTAATTAATTCCTACGAGGATTGTTTTTGTCTGAGCTGCTATACTTATATGAGTTTTTTTATTTTTCAAAAATAAAAATAAAAATTTATGGTTAGTGGAAAAAATATGGTGCATGGTGGAAGTTGCTTTATTGATTCCATGGAAGATTTAAAAAAAAGGTTCATGGAGATTAAAGGGGGTAGGGTGGGTACTGGGTACGTAGAGTTAAGGTGAAGACAATGAACGCACTCCCATGCGGGCAAACTCCGAGGAAGCTTCCCCATCTGCAGTATATTTATACAGTACTACTAATTGGACCACCAAAACAATGAAACATTGATGGATTCATCGATTCAATATATATATACTAGCAACAGTCTCGTAACTTCGATACTATGGACGTTGGAATTTATTCTAAATTTTGGACGATCCAAATGATTTATTGAGTGAGCGATAAATTCAAAATTATTTGTATTTTATTAGATAGATGGATGGTGGAATTTATCTCAAATTTTGAACGTCCTAGATGATTTATTGAGTGAGCGGGAAATTCAAAATTATTTGTATTTTATTAAATATAATTAGATATATAGAATATAGATATAGATAGATAGAATTAGATAGATTGTATTTTATTAGATAGATGGATGGTGAGATTTATCTCAAACTTTAGACGGCTCAGATGATTTATTGAATGAGTGGGAAATTCAAAATCATTTGTATTTTATTAGATATATATATATATATATATATATATATATATATATAGGGACTCAGATAAAGTATTTGATTGAACATGATATTTTAAAAAATTTAATATAAATATTTTATAATTTTATTAGAGAGTTTTATATCAAAATAAAGTGATGTACCTTTATTTGAGTGTCATGTATTGAATAGAAGAACGTATTTTAAGACAAAATAAAAAAGTTCGTGTAATATATATTATAATATACAAAATAATATTATCTGAGTGTGAGTCAATAATTTGATTTCATAGTGTTTGTAAGTGTTTAATAAAATTTAGTGTATTTAAAAGTTTAAAAACATTTAAAAATATTAACAGTTTATAAGTAATTTATTTTTCTAGCTCAATTTAAATATTTTGAAATAATAATTTAATTTATAAATATAATGTCGAGGCTCAAATATCTCGTACTAAAAATGGTGGTGTGTTTCTTAAATACTCTCTCCGTCCCAAATTAATTGCTCAGTTTTAACTTTTTAAAATTAAATTGACCATTTTTAAACCTAATCTTTTTACTATTTTTGTTAAAATATAGATGAAGAGATTATAACCAAAAGAAAGTATATATAATTTATTACTAATCCTAATTTTTATAATTTTAATAATATATTTATATATGCTTAATTATTAATTCTAAAAATAATCAATTTAACTTAAAAAAATTAATAGTTAATTTAAAACAGAGGGAGTATCAAATAAATTCAGTAGAACCCTAGGCTGAGGCGGCGCATACATTGGATTCTGTACTTTGCCAGGCTTCCTTTGTATTTTTTTGTCTTAGTAAATAATTACTATTACTATGTCAAAAAATGAGGGAAAAGGAAAGGAAAGTATACTCCACAAACTTTTCTCTCAACAAACATGGCAATATTGGATTGGGGTTATACATTTCTTTAATTTGGAGTATTCTCAATCTATTTGGGGTTCCATTTGTTATATATATATATATATATATATATATATATATATATATATATATATATATATATAAAATAAGGATCAGGTCCGGACCTCCCGGACGGGAGAAAATCCGGACCTGGTTTTTTTTTTTTTCTATAGAACAACTAAAAAAAATAAATTTATGGAACTGAAATTTTTCAATAATACAATGTTTTGGGTGTGTTTTTAATACCTACACCAACCAATGTATGTACAGTCTGCCCAGACTGTACAGACATGTTTTGTTATAGGCATCCAAATCACGCCCAAAACACTGTATAATGTAAAAATTCCAATTTCATAATATTTTTTTTAGTTGTTTCAAAAAAAAAAAAAGGTCCGAATTTTAACAAAATCCGGGAGTCCGGACTGGATCCGGACTCATATATATATATATAGTTCAAATCTTAAGTTCACCATTTATCCAACTCATCTGAGCTCACCTCCTTTAGCCCGACGATGGTTCGGTCATACAACCGTCGTCTATACTTTTAGCGACGGACAACATATAGCGTCGCTAAAAGTATAGACGACGGTTGTATAACCGAACCGTCGTATGGTCTGTCGCTAAAGGAGGGGTGAGTTCGGGTAAGTTGGATAAGGGGTGAGCTCGGGTGAGTTGGATAAGGGGTGAGCTTAGGATCCGGATCGTATATATATATGGAAAAAATGTATGTACATAGCTGTGTATTATACAGTATGCTAGCTATAACGACGGTTTCACCACTCGTCATAGCTATTCTGGGCTATGACGAAAATTTACCGTCGTCATAGCCCAAAAAATCCGTCGACATAGCTCTATTGTGTATTACACAGTTGTGTATATACATATAGCCATATATATATATATATATATATATATATATATATAGCCATATATATATATAGGGTATCCATCCACAACAACCGGTTGTTGGGGAGCAACCCATTTTGGCCCAGCCGCTACAACCTGTAGCGGCTTATAAAAAAAATTTGTAACAAGCTGCTACAGGTTGTAGCGGCTGGGCCAAAATGGGTTGCTCCCCAACATCCGGTTGCTGTGGATGAAATCTCATATATATATATATATATATATATATATATATATATATATATATATATATATATTCATAAAGGATCAAGAGTAGAATTCTTAAATAGCAGAATGCCTTAAATAATAGAATTTTATCAAAACGACGTAGTTTTGATAAGACGCGGTGGCATTTTTGTAAATACGCGGTGGCATGGTATTTACAAAAATATCACCGCGTCTTATCAAAACTACGTCGTTTTGATAAAGTTCTATTATTTAAGAGAATTCTACTACTTAAGAGGTTTACTCTTGATCCTGTCTGTATATATATTATAAAGCCATTATGTGAGGTTTGGTGATTTTGTGTCATATTTTTTTTGTCCTTATAGTTTTAATTATTTTATTTTTTATATTATTTAATATTTATTTAATCTTTCAAACTCTATAAAAATTTTATTTTATCTTTTATAATTTATTCGTGCAACATGTGTACCATCGATGATAGTGTGCATTGAGTTCTGACCATATATATATATATAATTAATTAATCAGCCAAAGAGGATAAGAGCTGCTTTAAGTTTCCCAATTACGAAAAGAAAAGAAGAGCTTATCTAATGTCTTTAAGCAGACTCTAACACTTTAATTTTATTTTGACTTTTTAAGTTATTTTTCAAAATTTTAAAATAAAAATTATACACAAAGTTATTTAAACTTAAAATTAATAAATATGATAATTAGGAGTACAATACAACAATCGATGCATTTCAACAACCAAGTTAGAAAAGATGAAGAAGAATCGAGGCTAGCTAAGGATTGTATATACTTTTGGCTCGCAGTCGTTTTAGAAAATTAAGTCAGTATGTGTTAACGCCAAGATCTTTCTTCACGTCCCAATCACGAAAGACGTCCTGATCCTGCACAGTAAACACGACAACACCACAAGCTTGACAGCCGGACCGCCGGGGGATAGCTCAGGCGTGAGAGTAAGTATGTCTGTTCACAAAGTTAACTCAAGAGGATGATAAAGTCTAGTGTATTGAGAATGAATGATAATCTGTAGTTGTGTGTGTAATACATACCTGTTTGTGAAGACTTACTCGGTAGGATATAATATCTTTGCCTGGTTTTCCGTGCCACCCACTACCTCTGACACAGCCCCCATGATCTGATGGTTCCTGCCAAGTGTGTACAGTTCACCCACTACTTCTGATCTCTGTTTTCTACCGCCGGTTGTCATCTGATCCCATCCACATTAATGCATGGCAGTAATAGCAGTCAACCATCATGCTTTTTCATCATCACAAGTCAAAGATGGAGATATTTAAACATCTGTTGAGTTAGCCCACTGATCCGGCCCAACAAAGAGGACCCAACTGATCGAGCCCAACTGAAATGACCCGGTAGATTAACCAAGTAACTCGGCTCAAACTCTTTGGCCCAATATCTAAAATATCATGCCCCAACATTGCCCCCCAGTCTTTTATTAAACAAGATGTTTAATGAAAGAATATAAATGGCATCGGTTCAGGACAAAAAGAATTATAATAAGACCAATAAAGGCCCAAAATACGGCTTACCGAAGCCCCTCTGGTGAACATCAAATAGCAACATAAAGAATTCATCTTCACCGACCTCTACAGAAGTACCAACTGAATCGCCTCTAACTACCGAAGCTCAAGCCATAGAATGAAATATCGGTTCGGTAATAGTGTGCGTCCGTGGTACCGATGATCATCGTAAGGAGATAGTTCCATCATGGACATCGCTGCCCATTAATTCGAACTAATTGACCAATAATGGTCATTTGCAAGCAAACACTATCTTCGGGTGCCTCCGTCCCAAATATAAAGAAACCGAAAAGGATACCGAAGAGGATGCCGAAGTGAATACCAAAGAGAAGTCCGAAAAGAAATCCGTAGAGAATGCCGAAGAGAATACCGACTGAAGGGATAACGCCATCCGGAAGTCTGTGTTAGCGAAAGAAAGAATCAATCTTGATATTGCTCTCTTCAACAATGAATGCCTTCAGAAGGATATCGACAAGATCAAAGAAGAACTAAAATCGACCAAGGTCACTCATCGGGTCGTCACTGATATAAATGTCAATCTGTCAAGCTAAAGGATCAAAGCATCTGACACATCGTCAGAAGCTCGAAGAAGATCTCAAAAGAGCCTCGGGCCCTTAAGAATTTGAGTCCGCCACTGACCGAAGACCTTTATAAGAAATCCAAGTAGCATATAGAAAATCCGCCGATCTGGACGATAAGATCGACCAGATGCAACGCTGAAGTAGATGAAATCTGCTGAAGTAAGGTAAGAAGAGGCTCGGGCCAAGGTAGATCCATATCTTTTAGACTCTTCAGATGGTGACGATGACAAGGAAGAAGCCTGAAGATGACCTCTCCTTATCCTTAGCTGTAGAACTTTCTGTAAAAATTCTAATTCTTATGTGAACAGTTAATATTTAATGAAATATCAACATCATGCCTTATTATTTCTTGTCAATAATGGATCATCAATCAACTTGAAAACTGTGCAAGTGCCTCTTATCTTAAACCGTTAGTCAATAATTAAGCAAATTATATAACAGTTAAGAACAATGATAATATAATCCGAACTCAATACTTGAACAAAATAAAGTAATGCATACTTATCGTTACCGAAGTGTGAGACAGGTCTGCTTCATTGGGAATTTGTTTACCCAAAAGGCTTAACAAAACCAAAAGATGACATTCGCCTACCACGAAGGGCCTGACGAAGTCTAAAGAACAACGCTTGCCTACCCCGAAGGGCCTGTCAAGGTCTAAGTGTCGACAATTGCCTACCACGCAGGGCCTGACAACGTCTTAAGGATGACACTTGCCTACCATGAAGGGCCTGACAAGGTCTAAGGATGACACTTGCCTACCACGAAGGGCCTGACAAGGTCTAAGGATGACACTTGCCTACCATGAAGGGCCTGACAATGCCAAAGTGACGACAATTGCCTACCCCGAAGGGCCTGACAATGCCAAAGTGACGACAATTGCCTACCCCGAAGGGCCTGACAATGCCAAAGTGACCACCTGCCGAAGAGGCTACCATCGAATGGTCAGCGAGTCCTCCCGAACCTCCCAACACCGAGGTGGCATTTGTTGTGCCTGTCAGAATATGGATGAGCTACCGAAGTCCCTCACGAATATTTTAAACTTTGATCCCATGAGCTGGCGTCTGTTAACCTGATCCCTAGGCAAAGGACCCAGTATGACTACTCCCCAGACAGCAAAAGATATAGGAGATAAAATCGAATATAGCCTTTTGATGGCTGATGTGGGATCGAACCATTTGGCTAACAAATATCCACATGAACCCTCCGAACAATATTTGTAGCTTCGGACGGCACCCGAAATTCCTCAATAGTGGGAGATGGGTCCAACGTAGAATACCCGAAGTCTTTCTATGCTGAATCCCCAGTTCTTTCAAGAATATTGCTGCCGAAGTACTTTGTAGGTCAACAACTTCGGGCCAAATAATTGCCACAAATATCTCTATAAACTTCCCGAAGAACACACTCTGCTTCGGATAGAACCAAATGTTCAAGCAATGATGACGAAAAAGGTCCTTTGATAAAGATTCTCATCAATGAGAACAAAATTGACATTCTTGTACTTGGTCTTCTTTGCCAGCATCTGATCCGAATAAATGACGCCATCTGTCGTCAAAGTTATAAGCATCTGTAGTGGCCGGCTTCGATAATGCATATCCGAAATAGAATAACCATCTGCATGCAATGTCCACGAGCTCTACTTCTGCTGAAGTACCGCAACGGCTTTATCGGATTCCTTATCTGGAGCTGCAACTTTAGATGGATTTCCCCGAAGACAAGTGCCCACAGGGCGGTACACCCTTAATGGACTCTTGGGAGTGTGATTTCTGGATCTACTTTGGCGAAACTTTTTGTCACTGTGGTGAGGATACTCAAGGCATAATGCCTTATTTGTATTCTGAGGTACATGCTCCCTGGATCAATTCCTTCGTCTACTCTACTACGACCATGATCCCGAAGACCAATAGGGCGGAATACCCTTCTCGGTCAATCAATCAGGAAAATGGTTGTTGGGTCTTCGTCTACTCTGCTACGACCATGATCCCGAAGACCAATAGGGCGGAATACCCTTCTCGGTCAATCAATCAGGAAAATGGCTGTTGGGTCTTCGTCTACTCTGCTACGACCATGATCCCGAAGACCAATAGGGCGGAATACCCTTCTCGGTCAATCAATCAGGAAAATGGTTGTTGGGTCTTCGTCTACTCTGCTACGACCATGATCCCGAAGACCAATAGGGCGGAATACCCTTCTCGGTCAATCAATTAAGAAAATGGCTGTTGGGTCTGCTTCGATCCCGAGGAGGGCCTCGAGACATGTCTTTAAAGTGTAGACTTCTTTCTAACTTGATCGGTCTGTCAGTCTGACCATTTCGGTATAGGATTCTAAGCAGTATGCCTTCTACCCTTTTCCGACCATGGTCAGGTCTTCTTCTTGGCAGCAAAAATCAATCTTCTTCCAGCATCATCCTGGGCTCTCGAACGAGAACCCTCAGAAACCTGCTTGGAAACAGTACCAGCATGAGCATTCTTTGAAGGACCCAATCAATCCTCGACAGATACTCATTGTGTAGACGAAGTCATAGCCATCACGTATCCTTTAGAGGTAACTGTTTTACTCTTCTTCACCATGAATTCTGACGTAGAGCAGCTACAATTTGTGATTGAAAACTTCAAGAACACTAGAACACAGCCCTCCTTCTAGCGCCAATGTTAACGCCAAGATCTTTCTCCACGTACCAATCACGAAAGACGTCCTGATCCTGCACAGTAAACACGACAACACCACAAGCTTGACGGCCGGACCGCCGGGGGATAGCTCAGGCGTGAGAGTAAGTATGTCTGTTCACAAAGTTAACTCAAGAGGATGATAAAGTCTAGTGTATTGAGAATGAATGATAATCTGTAGTTGTGTGTGTAATACATACCTGTTTGTGAAGACTTACTCGGTAGGATATAATATCTTTGCCTGGTTTTCCGTGCCACCCACTACCTCTGACACAGCCCCCATGATCTGATGGTTCCTGCCAAGTGTGTACAGTTCACCCACTACTTTTGATCTCTGTTTTCTACCGCCGGCTGTCATCTGATCCCATCCACATTAATGCATGGCAGTAATAGCAGTCAACCATCATGCTTTTTCATCATCACAAGTCAAAGATGGAGATATTTAAACATCTGTTGAGTTAGCCCACTGATCCGACCCAACAAAGAGGACCCATCTGATCGAGCCCAACTGAAATGACCCGGTAGATTAACCAAGTAACTCGGCTCAAACTCTTTGGCCCAATATCTAAAATATCATGCCCCAACAGTATGTATTTATATTTTGTTTAGTTTAATATTAAACTGCATCTATAAAAAAGTAATGTGATATTAATTAATGTATGATTTAGGCCATGTGGAACAGCTTGGGCCGACCTCATACTATGATAGAGTTTTATAATAGAGTCCATACGCTAAAGGTTTCGACTTCAGGGTCGACGATGTCTCCCGCAACATTAACTATATGGGTACTACATTTTCTACAATGATTATAATTTAGGATTATATTACGTAATTGATATGATAATACCGAGTTAACTCACATGTACATAAATTAAATTACAGGACCGGTTTGAGAAGCTCTGGGCCACACGTGTAACTGAGTTGCAGGCTGCTAGGGGAGATCCCGAGACGTTAGATTCTACTATCCCTCCGTTTAAGATTAGTTTATCTCAGGTTGAGGAGATGACTCTTTGGGTCGTGTCTCAGGATCCTCCTAATAGCATTATCGATCCGTATCGAGTGATGTGATTGCCGAGGATACCAGTCTATACACTACCTGGATGTATAATATTTTAGTATAAATTTCTCGTTCATGAATTTCGGCAAATTTTGATTATTATTGATATTATATTTATTTTGGAGCTGTAAGACCCCAACTTATTATTAATAAAATTTAATTTTCTCTATTTATTATTTTGAAATAGTAAGGGTTGGTTTGATTAATGTGGATAGTTATGGGTAAAATACGCAAATATTTCAAAATAAGCAAGTGGTTATAAAATATTCATTTTTGTCGGAGAATATTCGTTTGGTCGTGGAATATTCGTACTGTCGGAGAATATTCGTACGACGGCACAGCCATGTGTGGGCCCTATAACGGAAAACAATTGAATGAAGAAAATGACAAATATAAGTTGTTTAAAAATAACGGCGTAGTTATTACCGTTAATACTGTTAAAATACTCGGTGGTTAAAACACAGTAGCACACGGTATTGCACCAATTATTGATTCTTACGTAAGAAGACACTACTCAATAATTGTTACAGTATTTACTGTTCAGTATTTTATTTTATAATTGATGCGTTGATATTTTATGTTGTTGTTGTTTTAATAATTGTCATTACACAGTATTTTCATTATTGAAGCAATAATTCATATTATCTGAATAATATTATTAGATAACATTATTGGCAATATCTAGAAAGTTCTGTATAAGGAGAGGTTTGGTCACCTAATTGCGCGCCAGTAAGGAGAAATTCTTATTGGAAAGCCCCCTCTTTCCTGGGAACGGCCTGGTTGCCAGTACTGTGATTCTGTAATATTATTTGTGAATAATTAATTATTGATTTATATGATGAGAAAAATATTGATTTTATATGAATAAAGATGGAGAAAATTTTTAATGTGACAATTGTTGAAAATTAGTCTTTTTCTGATAAAATAATTTATTTAAATATATTATTTTAATAATATATTAACGATGATATTTTTATAATGAATGTGAGATATATGAGTATACGAGGAGGAAGAGTATTTTTTGTGGCATTAAATGTTTAACACATATTTTGTGTGTTGGTGGACACAATTATTGACCGAAATTTGATTATAGCCTGTAAAATCTCTCGTTTGTGGATTTCGGTCAATTTCTGTTTGGAATTTGGAAAAATTTCCTTCTGCAAAGTTGTAAAAAATTGAATTTCCTATAAAAAGTCGCGAGATTCGATTTTTCTAATAAAAGGGTTATTTATTATGAATTATTGAAGTTCCGAAGCTCCGAAATAATTAATTTTGGAAGTTTAAAATATTTTAATAAGAAAAACGTTTTTTTATTTAGGCAAGGTGAGTCACTCTTGGTGGCTGATGGTTTGAATCAGATTTTGTGTACGTAGGAATTTAATAAATATATATTAATATTTATTAAATTTTCTGCTTTGGTGTTCTAATCATTTTCCTATAAATAGGGTGCTTAGGTTTGAATTGAAAATCACACCAGAAACTGAAGTTTTTTCTCTCTCTATATTATCGAGCGTATTCTTGTGAGTATTTTGAGTATACTTTGAGTATTGCTATACGGTGCAAGTTCAAGTCATAGCCTATATCCGGTGTTTCAACTAGAAGTACTGTCTTTCGAGGTAAGGAATGTTATTTTCTTCTCAAATGAAATTATTTCTTCTAATATCATTATGCCGAAGTATTGATCTGAACTTTAATCAAATTTGGAACTTTTTGTGTCGGAGTTACTATTCACGTATACGACACTATTCACGTATACGACACTATTCACGAATACGACACTATTCATCAAAAAATGAAAATTTTCCTTTTCGTCTAAAATATCTATTGTGGATACTAGCTTTGATTGTATCCATGTTTTGATCATTCTTATATTTTACACCACTATGATTATTTTGAGGTATTTTTGGACATGGATAAAATAAAGTACGAATCCTTAATCCTTAATCCTTGCCATTTTGTTTCACTGGATTCGTTTCTTTAAAAATATTTTTCATCATCCTCAGTCCTAGATGATGATATAATTGAATATATTTGGCCTGTAGTACAAAGATGAATGATTTCTGATGAATATCTTTGGCCCGTAGTGCAAAGATGAACAGGTGTTTAGATGAACATGATCAACTGATGAATATCTTTGTCCTGTAGTGCAAAGATGAATATTTGATTTCAGATATATATTGATTGATGTTACAGGGATAAAAGATAGACGATGAACTTTTAAATTCATACATAGAAGATAGTAGTTTGCATTCTCTACTTAACTCTTCTAATGAATTATTATTTCCACTGCGAATATCGATTTAAAACTTGTTGTCTATTGTATTCTATTAGATTTTTCCCTGTTGAAGACTAACGATAATTTGTTGTATATTATCTTAGTCATAATATTCTTTACTGGGCTAGTTGAGCTCACCCTTTTCCTTTTTGTTCCTTTTTTCTTCTCAGGAGGCAAGAATATAGCGGGTACGAGTCGGGATATGGAATGAAGGTTCTAGGGAGAGTTGTTTAGTAGTCATCACCATTTTTGTAAAATAATGTATCAATAAATGTGATGAGGATTTATTTGAGTATAGATATTGTCTAGAAGATAATATTTGTATTCAAACTCACAGTTTTACTGTTGTAATAATAAAGTTGTAGTTGTTTCTGTACCATGTATTGACAACTCAGAATGGGTGATGTATACCTATTTTGGGGGCGTCACAGTTGGTATCAGAGCTTAGGGATATGATCTCTGGCGGAGATCAGAGAATAGAACTAGGAGGGGAGAGACGAGTGAATCCTTCGCTAGTGTGTCCTACCTAAGCTTATTTGTTAGTTGGTCAGTATATAGGGATATTATGTGATATATTAATTTCCTTAATTAACCCTTATTTTATGACAGTATTTGAGAATGTCGACTCAGAATATTAACAGTGGAAATGAAACCGTGGAGACGCATGTACTCACCAACGAGGAGAACGTGCAACAAGCTGGTAATGTTCCTCCTGTGAACAACACCATTGAGCAGATGATGAATGAGGGGATGTTTAGAAGCTTTTTACAGTTCATGCAAAATCAGACGAGGGAGACTCGTGTTCAAAATACAGGAGGAAATGATAGCAATTCACAGGTTGTCACAGCCAAGCAGTTCAAAGAGTTGGGACCACCAGAATTTAAGGGAAAGCCAGATCCGATCATGGCGGAAACATGTGTAAAGCAAATTACCAAGAGATTCGATGTCTTAGGATGCACGGAGGAACAGATGGTTCCATTCGCCACCTTTATGTTCCGTGGCGAGGCAGACTACTGGTGGGAGTCTGTGAAGCGTACCCATCCAGCCACACTCAGAATGTCTTGGGAGACGTTTCAGAAATTATTCAATGACAAATACTTTCCTGAAAGTGTTCGTCATATGAAGGAAGTGGAGTTCATCAGATTAGAACAAAACAACATGACGGTGTCTCGGTACGAGGCAAAATTTACAGAGTTATCCAGGTTTGTACTCATTTGGTGGAGAATGAGGAACGTATGACGCGGATGTTTCTGAGAGGTTTGAAACCCGGCATACGAAAATATCTCATTTCTCATAAATTTTCTCTCTATTCAGATGTTGTAAACAGGGCTCAATTATTAGAGCGAGATAACGAGTACGGTCAACCGAGGGACCACAATCAGGATCATATCGGAGATAGCATTCATCAAAACAACGATAACCAGTGAAGAAAGAAAAAGACGGACAAAAATGGTAACCACTCTGGTGGTAATCATGGCCATGAAAATAGAAGAAGCGAGTCAGGAGGAGATTTTAAAAAGAGGAGATTTAACAACGACCATGTGACGACGACAGTGCCAGCAGCAACTGGTTCTAAGGGAGGAGAACGACCACCGATTATATGCTATAAATGCGGGAAAGAGGGACATATCAGTCCAAACTGCCCACAACAGTTCAAGGTATGCTATAATTGTGGAAAGGAAGGACATATCGCTCTAGATTGTACAGTAGCGAAACCTAGTTCAACGGGGACGGTGACTCAAAAGTCTGTCCCAGAAAAGTCAAAGTCAACGGTTCCTGGAAGAGTGTTTATTGTGACTGGTCAAAATGCGAGGAACCCAAACGAGGTGCTCACGGGTAAGCTATTTATAAATTCTTGCGAAGTTTATACCTTACTTGATACCGGTACTACCCATTCATTTATCTCTCCTGCTTGTGCTCAACGTTTAAACTTGACTCCGGAGAAATTAGACTTTGACCTATCTATGGAAACTCCGTTAGGAGAAACTTTCATCACATCCACTGTTTATAAATCTTGTTTGATTCAAGTTAGCACCATCACCTTACCTGTTGACCTTATCTCTTTAAAGATACTTGCTTTTGATGTGATTTTAGGGATTGATTGGTTAACTACTCATCATGCCAAAATTGATTATTTTTGTAAGGTTGTTAGTTTTCAAATTCCTAACCAACCTGTTGTACGAATTCAAGCAACTAAACCATTAAAATCAATCACTGTCATATCTAATCATAAAGCTATTCGTTTATTGAAAAACGGATGTCAAGCTTTCTTAGCCCTTGTTATGGATTTGAATAAAGATACGTCAAATTTTAATAATATTCCTGTTGTTATTGACTTTCCTGACGTATTTCCTGAAGAACTTCCCGGTCTACCCCCAGAACGTGAAGTTGAATTCTTTATTGATCTTGAACCTGGTACGAAGCCCATTTCTAAAACCCCATATCGAATGGCTCCTATTGAACTTCAGGAGTTAAAGGTCCAACTATAAGAATTGTTGGACATCGGTTTCATTCGTCCTAGTACATCTCCTTGGGGTGCTCCTGTTTTATTCGTAAAGAAGAAAGACGGGAGTATGCGACTTTGTATTGACTATCGAGAATTGAACCATGTCACTATCAAGAATAGGTATCCTCTACCTCGTATTGATTACTTATTTGACCTATTGCAAGGGGC